>PVKA01036810.1:0-21493 GCA_004027165.1 Ctenomys sociabilis
TCTTAATTTACTGATAAGAGACATACGCTATAATAATGTCTGTAAGTATATCATGTATGCACCTTCTATAATACCAAAACATTATGAAAACAGTTTGCAATGTATAAATTTATCAAATCCATCTTGTCAAGGTATCTTAAAACTGTCTCTTTGATATTTGTACTTCAATAAAATAAAAATTAAAAAAAAATTTTTAAAGAGCTGGGGCTTGGACATATAACAGTAAGATGCTCAACAGATTCACATTCTTTTCCTAAGAACATCACATTTTTGGTGAATCTCTCTAGATCCCTTAATACTTTTATTAGTCTAGTTGACTTAAATAAATAAACCACCTTAACTTTGTAGCTTGCTCAGTGGAGAATCTGTCTTTTACCAATAAGGATTTCAGAGTATCAGTAGACAATCACCTTGACTCTCCTTTGTCCTCAGCTGAACTCAGAAAGTCATGTGAATCATATAAAACCAAATACCAGCCAGGTAGGCATGGTGGCACACACTTGTAATCTCAGCACTCAGGAAGCTAGGCAGGAAGATTACTGCTAGGCTACATAGTGAGTTTAAAGCTAGCCAGAACTACATAGGAAGACCCTTACTGGGGGGAGGAGGAAGGGAAGGATGGATGGAGGGCGGATAAGCAAGCAAGTGAGCAGGCAGACAAGTAAACCTAAAAGAGAAAGATCTACTACCTAGGGCCAGCCAAATAGCTCAGCAAATTAAAGCACCTGCAAGCAGGTGCAATGACCAGGGCTTCAATCTCCAGGCCTGCTGTGGCAGCTCCACCCCTGGGGTGCTCTGAGACAGCAATTGAGACTGAGCAGGATGGCACCCGCCTGCAATCCCATTTCTTGGGAGGCTGTAAACAGGTGGATCACTATGAGTCCAATCCAGTATTGAGACCCTGAACACCTTGTAGGCCTTTCCCTAAAATACAAAAAAAAAAAAAAAAAAAAAAAAAAAAAAAAAAAAAAAAAAAATCTACCTAGTATTTAATTTGAGAAATGCAAATTTGTTTTTTATTTTGATTGGTAATACCTACTTCAGTGACTTAAGACTAACACATTTAGTAAATGAAGTTGGGTCTCAGTTGTTATATACTTTTTCTGCATGGATCCTCGAGAGTCACCACTATATAGACATACTGAAGCAATGACAGAACCTAGCCTGAAAATATCTATCTGGATTTCAAGATAAACAAACTTTCCAGGTTCTCTGTAAGGCATTAAAAGGCTACTGGAACAGAGGCCCTAGCTTTTATGGAGGTGAGGCCACACCAGCAATTTCTCCTAGACTATTCTATTATAAACATCCCAGAAAAACTAGCTTTTAAATTTAGCATTCCCCAGTATGAACTGAATTTTGTGTGTGCCCCACAATACTAAGTTTTGGTTTGCCAAACTTTCTGACAGATGGAAATATCATGAAAGGTAGTTTGGGATAGGGGATATATATATATATGTGTATATATTTTTTCATATATATGTTAGCCTTAAATATATATATTTCATATAATTCAAGTAATATATATTTCATATAATTCAAGTTATGTGTATTTCATATAATTAAGATATATATATATATATATATATATATATATATATATATATATATATATTATATAAATCAAGTAACTAGAACCCACATGTTTTATCCAATACATACGCCTTTTCCTTTTCTAAAAATCTCTGGCCTTTCTTTGGTTAGAATACATAAACTTGGGACTTGAATCTATTCTCTTAAAGGGGTTTATTCTGCCCATAAGCATAAGGCAAATATCACATTTTGCTCCAAATCCGTATGGGAGGTCTTTGCCTTCTGAACAGTACATGAACTGTTTATGGCAGATGTTCTTGTTGGATGTGGGAGAAAGGTGGATGTGGCAGGCCCACCAGCTGCTGTGCAACCTGAGACAGGTTTTCTCCAGATTTTTATGACCTCTGGCAAGAGATGCAGAAGACTCCTTATAAAGAACCCTTCCTTTTAATAAACTTAGGAGTAATTATATCTTTGCTTTTGGAGCCTAGTATTTTTAGAGGTGGGAAAAATATAGAGAAACTTAATTTTCTTTTGATTTGACTGCTCTTAAACTCAGCTCTTTCCATAATAGCCTAATTAATGACTTCTTAATTCTAGAACCTCAGAAGAGTTTTTAAATAATTTGATTATTCTCTAAAAAAACAACTGCTATTTAGTAACAATTTGGATTTTGGAGGAAAAAAAGTTTTAAAATATAAAGTGCCTATGTCCTTAATTGGAACTGTCCATCATCTGACTTTAGTGTAGAATTTGTTGTTATTTTGCTCTTTGCTGCAATGAGTTCCTGAGCATTTTCAGTGCTTCTCCATTGCTTTTCCTCCCACATCTCCAGGCTTTGGAGTACCTTTTCAAGTTCATCGTGCAGTCGCGAATTCTATACTCACGAGCCACTTGTGGAATGGAAGAGGAGCAATTCCGATCCAGTATTCAAGAGCTTTTCCAGTCCATTCGGTTTGTGCTCAGTCTAGACAGCAGAAACTCAGAAACACTCCTTTTCACTCAGGTATGTGAGCTTCAGAGTTTTGCTACTAGCTCTTTGTTTGTCTTAGCAGAGTTTTTTTGTCCTTTGGCTTAGAGAGTTACAGAATCCCTGCCAGAATCCGTGTATTGGGTAAGGGTTAATTTACATGAAAACACTTAACAAAATGCTTGTACTTTGAAGCCAGGTATGCCTCAGCTTCCAGGTATAAAACTATTTATTAGCTTTATGTAGGAGAATCAGCACAAATTTGTTCTATTGAACCCTCTTTAGACCAAATTTGTTAGCTGCTAAACTGTAGATTTTATGATCATCTCACTCAGAGAAGATATTCAGAATGTACAGGGAATTTTATGTTCTAACTAAATACTTAAATTTTTTATTAGTACTTGTCCATTCCAGATTTTGACTAAACTATAAATGATAGGAATAACTAGAAAGTATTAATTAAGAATTGGATTAGATTCTATTAGAAATTCCAGTGTTGGATAGGGAGGTAAATCTTTTACAAATGAAAAGGGAACTAAGACATAGAGGTAGGGGAAAGGGAAGAGAGGGAAAGAGAATGAAAAAATATTAAGATGTGTTATATACATGTACCAAGTCCCCATAAGGAGTATGATCATTGTTTACTCAAAATGTGTAGTAACAAAAAATAAAAATTGTGAACCAAAATGGACTAAAGATCCAAACATTAAAACAGAAACAATCTCCTGGAAGAGAAAGTAGGAGGAAATCTTGAAGACATAGGGGTAGGCAAAGAGTTCATGAACAAACATATATTCACACAGGAAACACTTTAAAGAATTAACAACTGGGATCAACTTTCTTGAAGAGTTTCTGCATGTCAAAAGAAATTGTCAACAAACTGAAAAGACAACACACACATTTTGAAAAAATCCTAATAAGCAATCAGACGAAGGTCTGCACTCTAGAATATATAAAGAGCTAAGATATATTAGGGCCCTCAAATTTAAAGACACAATCCAGAAATGGGTATCTGAGATGAATACACACTTCTCAGAGGACGAAATTAAAGAAGCGAATAAATATCTGAAAGAAAAATGCTCCACATCACTAGCCATCCATGAAATGCAAATTAAAACATTTGCATATACTGAGATTCCATCTCATTCCAGAAAGAATGGCTATCATAAGGAAATGAACCAACAATAAATGTTGGAGAGGTTGTAGGGAAAAGGGAACACTTCTCCATTGCTGGTGGGAATGTAGACTGGTACAACCATTGTGGACATCAGTGTAGAGACTCCTCAAAAGAGTAGGACTGGAAATCCCATTCAAGCCAGCTATCCCCCTACTTCTAATTTTCCCAGAGGAACTGAAAACATTATATCATAGTGATATATGTGTACCTATGTTTATAGCAGTACAATTTGTGATAGCAAAATCTTGGAAACAACCAAGATGTCTATCATATGAGGAATGGTTGAAAAAGATGTGGTATTTCTATACCATGGAGTATTACTCAGGTATAAAGAATGATAAGCTTGAACCATTTATATTGAAGTGTATGCCACTTGAACATATACTCATTTTTTTTTCGTTTTATTGAAGTACAAATATCAATGAGACTGTTTAAAGATACCTTGACAAGATGTATTTGATAAATTTATACATTGCAAACTGTTTTCATAATGTTTTGGTATCATAGAAGGTGCATACATGATGTACTTACGGACATTATTATACCATATCTCTCTTATCAGTAAATTAAGAGACTGTAGCTGTTTGTGTATCTTATTTTTTAAACCTGAATTACATCAAAGATTCAATAATTAATACTTTCTACCTTGTTATTTTCCTAGTGGTTGTCCATAGTACTAGAAGCCGACATAATATCCTGTCCAACCACCATTAGTGCAAATCTTGCCTCTCATAGAATTATGTAGAAGCACAGCGTTATCTATCCCAACTGTACTGTCCATGCACACACATCATGATTTTTTCTTTCTATACCCCTTCCTTTGTCTACACCTGTCAGAGATGGGCACTCCATTGTCATTCAACTAACTTAGGTGCTTGAACTCGACAACACAATCCAACACAGTCCAGCATTCCACAACAATAGTGAGTTATCTGAAGAAGTTGTCGACCATAGCCATTTACAGCTCAACTTAATATTATGGCCCCATGATGTATACTTCATTTTTATGCTTTTCTGCTGGATGGTTAAGACCTAGCTAGAGCAAGACTTATATACCAACACATGTACTTTATGTTTCTTATGAAGTCAGTGAAGTCCCCTCAGGGTTTATCTTGTAGTCCTGTACATTATTCTGTAGATCCTTTGTCTGTGTCATCCATGTGGATGGGTCACAGCCAATGCTTGACCAGTTTGCTCTCAGAGAGAGCCTGAAAGTTTTCTCTCCATGTGACTCTCCCCACTATAGAACTTCGATCTCTTTCCTGTGTGGCTCCATAATCTCCTTGTTGAACATATACTCATAAGTGAAATAGACCAGACACACATGTGCAAATATTGTATAGTCTCTCTAGTATAAGAAGTAAAAAGAAGAAATATAACTAGAACTGTAGAAAAACAATTAAAAAGAATTTAGTCAGATAGTTAGGGCAAACTGAATGGCATATGCTGCAGGGTACTAATTAGCTTCCCTTCTGGATGGTTTACAACCTAAGTTTGTAGATCAAAAATTGGAGAAATAGAAGGGCCACAAGGTCAGGCAACATTTTGGCCCAAATCTTTCAAGGTCAGTGAAGACTCAGGACATAGGAGAACCTCTACTATAACATCATGAAACTCAGTTGTGCCCCAAATTTTCTGATCAAAGAGATTATGGAGCCACAGAAGAAGGTGATCAATGATCTATAGTGTGCTTGGGGAGAGTCCCATAGAGAGAAAACTTTCTCTCAGACTCTCACAGAGAGCAAACTAGTCAAGCAATGGCTATGACTCATCTACATGGATGACACAGACAAAGGATCCACAGAGTGAGGTACATGATTACAAGATAAACCTGAGGGACGTCACTGACCTCATGAGAAACAAAAGCTACATCTTTTTATGTATAGGTCTTGCTTTATCTCGGTCTTAACCATCCAGCAGAAAAGTATAAAAATGAGGTATATAACATGGGGCCATAATAATAAGTTGAGCTGTAAATGGCCATAGTCAACTACTTCTTCAGATAACTCACCATTATTGTGGAATGCTGGACTATGTTGGATTGTGTCGCCAAGTTCAGGCACCTATAATGGTTTAAAGACAATGGAGCGCCCATCTTTGACAGGTCTAGACCAAAAAAAAGGGATACAAAGAAAGAAACATAATGTGTTTGTATAAACAGTTAGGATAAATATACAGTGCTTCTGCATAATTCTATGAGAAGCAAGATTTGCACTGATAGTGGTTGGACAAGACATTATGTTGGCTTCTAGTACTATGGACAGCCACTAGGAGGATAACAAGGTAAAAAGTATTAAGTATTAGTTATTGAATCTGTGATATAATTCATCTATAAAAAATAAGATAAGTAAACAGCTATATTCTCTTAATTCACTGATTAAAGACATCTGCTGTAATAGTGTCTCTAAGTATAATATTATATATGCACCTTGTATGATAACAAACCACTACAAAAACAATTTTCAATGTATTAATTATGGAATCTGTCCTGTTAATTTGATTTGAAACTGTCTCATTGCTATTTGTTCTTCAATTAAATAAATAAAATAAATAAAAATTGAAAAAAATAAAATGCAAAAAAAGTAGTAAGTATTGGAAGGAAATTTTCTTCCTTGAATTAAAATTGTCTAGTCAGCTAATATGCTACCTTTTGCATGCATCCTTGCACCAATGAAGCTGAGGCTTATTATTCCCAACATCATGGTTTTTTTTTCTTAGAAAATGAATAGGAATTTTATCTAATCGATTATAATTCCTTGACATTTGGAAACCAGTTATTCACTAAAAACCTGTCAGCAGAGTTCAGATAGCATCTTTTATGTCCATTCATCCTATCACAACCGCATGTTGTTAGTGTCTGTGTATGAGTACCAGTCATCACAGATAAAGGAACTAATTTGCAGGCTCTTCAGATTTCATGGTTTCATATCAGCATCTTTTTTCAGTGTAGCTATGAGAGTTAGATTGCTGGCTGCAGTGGTATGAGCAAAGTGTAATTGGCACTCAGCTTTCTCTACCATACTTTCCTCTAGATGTTCCTGGCATGAACAGTTTAGAACCAAAGTTGGAAAGTTAAGAGCTTGATAACAATGAGGTTTGGTGTCCCATGCTTATAATGCCAGCACAGAGAGAGGCTAAAGTAGGAGGATTGCAGATTAAAGCCCAGCCTAGTTAATTTAGCAATTTAGTGAGACTGTGTCTCAAAATAAAAAATGAAAAACTTGTATTTCAGCTTAAGGCTCTGGGTTCAAGCCCCAGTGCTAGAAAAAAGGAAGTATTTGACAAACAAAAATTTCATTTTATGAGAAAAAAAAGCTATGGCTCCTAAGGTACACTGAGCAGATTTCTCTTCATACTTTCTTCTCTTGCCTAGGCAAGTTATGAAAAGCTTCAAGTGACTTCAGCAAATTTTCTTGCCCTAGTTTACTTTTTGGTTCTCCTGGCTTATACCCCAACAGTGCTATAGGACTGGGTAGAGTTAAGTAACATGGAGAAACCTTCCTGTGAAAGAGGTGCTGCAATGCCTTCTTGACCTCTTTTCACTTCTTTTCATTGAGTGTACAAGATGAATACAGACCTAACTCTAAGCTAACTATCACTTCACTTGCTTCTGCAGGCTGCACTCCTCAATTCCTTCCCAACCATCTTTGATGAACTGCTGCAAATGTTCACTGTGCAAGAAGTGGCAGAGTTTGTAAGAGGAACACTGGGGAGTATGCCTAGCACTGTTCACATTGGACAATCCATGGATGTGGTGAAGCTGCAGTCCATTGCTCGGACAGTAGACAGCCGTCTGTTTTCTTTTTCAGGTAAATCAAATTGAAATGAGAATCACTCTTAACATTTTTTCCCTCTCAGTGCGATAGCAACTGGTAATCAAAGGATCTATTTTATCACCCATTGTGTAATAATTGACCCTTAATATATATGTAGAGTTTCTGATGAACTATGTTAGAAAATACAGCTAAAACCTACTAAATATAGTTTGTTCCTAAGATACATACCCCAAAACATGCCTATGGGGGTGTTCTCTTAGTTTGTTCAGGTTGTTATAATTTAATGTTATAAACTAGGTGACTAAAAAAAATAATAAAACACTTATTTTTTATAGTTCCAGAAGCTAGAAAGTCCAGGTTTAGGTACCTGGATAATTGATGTCCAGGAAGGTCTTACTTCCTGTTTTGTAGACTGTATCATTTCTGTGTTCTTACATGGCAACAAGAATGAGAGAGTTTTCTGGGGTCTCTTTGAAAAAAGGACTAATTTCATTTGTTATGGCTTTGATCCTATGATCACTGGCAAAGGCCCCACCTCTAAGTGCCATCACCCTGGGGATGAAGTTTTGACACATGAATTTGAGGTGGGAAGAATACGAATCTTTAGTCTATAGTAGTAGGGGCTTTGTCTCCAGGCCACACATCCAGCCAGTGATGAAGAACGGAACCTGTCACACTGCCAGCAATCTGGGAGGACAGAGAAAAAGAAGGGAGAGCAAACGACAAGGGTCCAGCCCAAGGAGATAAGGCTAAGTATCTTTTTTTTTCTGTATTTTAGGGAAGAATCTACAGGGTGTTCAGGGTCTCACTACTAGATCCGATTCATAGTGATCCCCCTGTTTACAGCCTCCCAAGAGCTGGGATTACAGGCATGCACCACCATGCCCAGTCTCACTAAGAAGATAAGAGTGAGCAAAGAAAATAACCTCTGAAAGGTGGCCCTGAGTATACCATGTTTGCCTTACCAATAAGATAGATCCCTTTTTCTTTGTAAGAGCTATTGGGGCTTAGAAAGACATGGATAGGGACTTTCCACATACCCTGTCAGTCAAAATCACCTAACTAATACAGTTCAGACTGTCATTCAAAATGAACTTCTAGGGCCAGCAAGATAGCTGAGCTGAGTGAGCATTTGCTTAGGCAAACTCAGGGACTGGGGTTCAGTCACTGGCACCACATGCCATGCCGGCCCCATCCCTGGGCTCACTGAGCCAGCTCTGAGTTCGGACATGGTAGTGCATGCCTCTAATCCCAGTGTTGGGGAGGCTGAAAATAGAAGGCTAACTATGAGTGTGAGCTGCATAGTGAGAGCTTGTACCAAATACATGTTTTTTAATGAAATTCTACATTTAATTCTAAAACCACATTGTTTGTGGTTGAATTTAGCCTTACAGGAGTACAAATACATAAGGGCCAAATATTAAAATTAATATGAACCTAATAATTTACTAGAGTATCTTTCTCTTAGAATAAACCTTAGAATAAATCTGAAACATTAGCAAATCGATTATTATTAGAATTTGCATCCCTGATGTGCTGTGCCACCATGCTGAATTGGTGAATGAGACTAGGCATGGTGGCAGGTGCCTGTAACCCCAGCACTTGGAAGGCTAAAAACAGGAGGATCACTATGAGTCTGATCTGTGTGGTAAGACTATAGACCCTGTACTAAACACATACAAAATACTAAATGAATTTGAGTGAATAATTTTTAAATCATAAGAATAATTTCTCACATCAGTTTTATATACTTCAAGTACTGGCTTTGCTTTATCTATGTAGAAGATTGCTGATGCTATAGCTGCCACCAAGAAAGTTGGCTTTCCTCTACTCATAGCTGTTTGTGGACACCACATCTTTCTTTCCCATTCCTGAATGAAAATGCTATTTATTGTTGGGACACACTGTTCCTGAGACCAGTGCATACACTTCTACTTTGTACACTGCTCTCACAATACATGGGAAGGGAAACAAAGAAATTCCCTCAGTGACATACATTTCTATAATGTTTGCATGTATTCAGTGATTTACATAATTACTTAAATTTATTTTTCTTCAAAATGTATATGGCAGAGTGGTGAGACCCTGAAACTGGCTGGGCCAGAGGAACATGGTACCTGACCCAGAAAGGGCAGCCAGTGCAGAAAGTGCCTGGGAATCTGAAACAATCTCTTCCAGGAGAACTGAGATAACTGACCCATTCCCTTACACTGTGGAAAGAGCAACCTATGGGGTAGCATCTGTAACCTGGCAACCTGCTCCATCAAAAGAAGCCAGAAAACACCAAGACAAAGGAACAAGATGTAGTCTCATACCTCCAGTTCACCCACAACAAGTTGAAGAGACACCAGCAAAGAAGAAAGACACACACCTGACATTTCTGAAATGATAGCAACTGAACTAGAAACAGCTCTAGGAAGCTATAGAGAAATCAGAGCAGAAATGATCTCTCAGGGAAAGAGAGAGAGAGAGAGAAAAGAAATTACCAACCATAATGAAAAAATTGTCCAGCATATTTAAAGAAGACATAGATAAGAGGAGCATAGAAAAATGATGAAAACCTTGAATGAACAATATAGGAAAGAATTCAGATGCATGAAACAGATTCAAAGAGACATCCAGTATATTAAAAATTCCATTGAAACCCACAGAACTGCTTGAACGAAACTGAAGATAGACTCTGAGACCATGAAGACATTGTTGCAGCTACCAACCATGAAAGGAAAGATTTCTTAAAAATAACAAGGAATAAGGGGCCAGGGAGATGGCTCAGTGGAATAAGCGTTTCCCTGGCAAGTGCAAGGGCATGAGTTCGATCCCTGGTTCTGCAAAAAAATAAAAAATAAACAAAAATAACAAGGAACCAGGATGTAACAGTTCAATAGTTGCAACACGATGCAAATAATAATACAGGACTGATGTCAGTGAAAATTAGGAATCAACACAAAAGACGTAAAAAGACTACTTTAAGAATAGCAGAAAATTTCTAAAGCATGAGAAAAGAACATGACAAAGAAAACTCCAATTACCCGTAACCAAAATAAATCTATACCAAAACAATCTATACCCAGACATATAATCAATATCCAAGAAATTTAGCACAAGAATATTAACAGCTGTGAGAGAACAGAATCATATCACTTATAAAGGGAAGTCCATTCTAATCAATGCAGATTTCTCAACATCAAGTCAAGAAGAGCCTGGAGTGAGTATTTCAACTCCTGAAAGAAAAAAAACTTCCAATCCAGACTGATATACCCTACAAAAACTATCTTTCAGAAAATGGATAAGTAAGAAATTCATGACCACCAAATCAACCCAAAAAAGAGTACTGACATATATCATTGAAAAAGATAAAAATGACTATAATTCCAAGATCAACAACACAGTCCACTAAGTGAGGCAAGCAGTTAAACACAGGGAAAAAGTAGAAAAGCTACAGCCAGAAACAACAAAACTGGCTTTTGAGATGACTTATACTAATTTACATTGTTTACCAAGCTGTAGTGCTTTAAGAACACTACTCAACAAGCAAAATAAATTTGGTTTACATTAAAAAAAAAAAAGAAAAGCAACAGCTAGAAAAATAACATAACAAAGATAAGCCAATACATATCAGTTATATCCATCAATGTAAATGGTTCAGTTTACCAGTTAATAAAAGCAGAGTGATAGAGTAGATCAAGAAACAAAATCCAACAATATTCTGTATACAAGAAACACATTTAACTCAAATAGAAATTCATAGACTGGAAGTAAAAGGATGAAAAACAATACTCTAGGCAATATGAACCCAGAAAAAAGAAGAGGTAGCCATTCTGTTTGCAGACAAAGTGAACTTCAAATGAAGAATGATCAAAGAAGGTCACTAAGTACTTGTTAAGGGAAAACTTCAAGAGAAAGAGATAACAATTATAAATATGTATGCACCAAATATGAGAACACCCAACAATGTAAGACAAATTTTAATGCACATGAAAAACCAAATAACCAATAGCACAATTGTAATAGGGGACATAAACACACCATTGACACAAAGAAGTAGAACACCTAGGGGAAAAAATGGCAAACAAATAACAGAACAGAACCAAACTTGTGAACAAATGGACTTAATATAGGTTTACAGAGTGTTTCACCCAATACCAGAATATATTCTCAGATGTAAACATGAAATGCTCAAAAACAATCACATACTAACCCATAGAACATGCTTCAGTAAACACAAAGGAATAGAAAGTATCCCATGCATATCTGTATGGTGAAATTAGAAATTAATAACCCAAGAAACCACAAAAAAGCCATAAACATGGAAATTGATAATACCCTTCTGAACAACCAGTGGATGACAGATAAAATTTAAAAAATTTAAAAACTTAAACAATATCTACAATGAAGCAAAAATGCATATTCAGCTTACTAGATCTGTGGGAGAAGAGGAAAAATAGGGAGAGGGGGAGAAGGAGATGATCAAGCCAAAGCTCAAAGAAGAGAAGAAATCATAAAGATCAGAACAGAAATTCATGCAATTGAGATGAAGAAAACAATACAAAGAACTAATGAATCAAAGAGTGTGTCCTTTGAAAGAATAAATAAATTTGATAAACCCCTAGCCAACCTTAACAAAAAAAAAAAAGAAAGAAAAACTCAAATTTATGGAAGAAGAAATGAAATGGTAGAAATCCTGTGGAAATTCAAAAGATCATCAATACCTCCTTCAAAAATCTTTACTCTTGGAGGATGGAAAACACAGAAGAAACAAACATCCTAGATACATATGAATTCAAAGAAGAATCAAAAAGATATAAAAATTCTGAATAACCCAATGTCGGTCAGTGAATTGAAATTGTTACCAAAAACTTACCAACAAAGAAAAGCCCAGGTCCTGCTGCATTCATAGCTGCATTCTATAGGAAATTTATAGAAGATTTGATGCCAGTATTCCTCAAGCTCTTCAATGAAATTGAAAGGAAAACAATTCTTCCTAATCCATTTCTGGAGACAGAGTTTATACTGATACAAGAGAATGACCCAAATAAAAAATGAAAACTAGCAGCCAATTTCCCTAATGAACAGATGCAAAAATCCTCAATAAAATAGTAACAAATAGAATGCAGAAAATCATCAAGAAGATTTTATATCATGACCGTCCCAGAGATGGTTCAATATATGCAAATCAATAAGTGTAATACATTGTATCAACAGAGTCAAACACAAAAATCACATGATCATATCAATAGAGGCAGAAAAATCTTTGATAAAATATACCATTTATTCATGTTAAAAAAAAACTACAAAAAATCAGAATAGATGGTCTTTACCTCACTCTGATTAAAATTATTTATGACAAACCGATAGCCAACACCATGCTAACTGGACAAAAACTGAAAGCTTTTACTCTAAAATCAGGTACAAGATAAGAATGCCCACTATCATACTCCTATTCATTATACTTATGAAACATTAGCCAGAAAAGTTAGACAGGAGAGTAAGATAAAAGAAATAAGAATTAGGAAAGAAAAAGTGTAATTATCATTATTCACAGATAACAGGATACTCTGCATGGAATAAAACTTACCAGAAAGCTCCTAGAATTAATAAACAAATTTAGTAGTATAGCAGGACACAAAGTCAACACTCAAAAATGGATAGCATCTCTACACAAAAGACAAACTCACTGAGAAAAAATTAGGGGTATCCTTTTAATTGTATTATACCTTTCCATTTGCATTTCTTCTTTTGAGTTCTTATACTAGAGAGACTATTTGATATTTACACATGTGGATCTGGTTTATTTCATTTATGAGTATATATTCAAGTGGCATCCACTTAAATATAAATGCTTTGAGTTTATCATTCTTTACAGCTCAGTAATACCATTGCATAAAGATACCACATCTTTTTCAACCATTCCTCGTGAGATGGGCATCTTGGTTGTTTCCAAGATTTTGCTATCACAAACTGTGCTGCTATAAACACAGATACACATATATCACTATGATATAACATTTTCAGTTCCTCTGGAAAAATTCCCAGTAGGGGAATAGCTGGCTTGAATGGGATTTCCAGTCCTAGTTTTTTAAGGAGTGTCTACATGGATCTCCATAATGGTTGCACCAACCTATATTCCCATCAGCAGTGGAGAAGGGTTCCCTTTTCTCCACAGCCTCTCCAACGTTTGTTGTTGGTTAATTTCTTTATGATAGCCATTCTTTCTGGGGTGAAATGGTATCTCAGTGTTGTTTGAATTTGCATTTCATGAATGGCTAGTGATGTGGGATATTTTTTCATATATTTATTTGCTTCCTTAATCTCATTGTGTGAGAAGTGTGTGTTCATCTTGGGTGCCCATTTCTGAATTGGGTCTTTAAATTTTGGGGCTGTAATGATTTTTAGTTCTTTGTAAATTCTAGAGAGCAGACCTTTGTCTGCTTGCTTATTCATTCAGATTTTTTTGATATTTGTGGGTTGTCTTTTCACTTTGTTGGTAATTTCTTTTGACGTGCAAAAACTTTTCAATAAGAGGTGGTCCTAGTTGTCAATTCCTTCAAGTATTTCCTGTGTGATTTTATTTTTGTTCATGAACTCTTTGCCTACCCATATGTTTTCAAGAGTTCCTCCTACTTTCACTTCCAAGAGATTGAGTGTTTCTGTTTTAATGTTTAGATCCTTAATCCATGTTGACTTTAGCTTAGTGCATGGTGATAATCCTGAGTCAAATTTGAGTTTTTGGCATGTAGAGAGCCACTTTGTCCAGAACCATTTGTTAGAGAGGCTATCTTTTCCAGTAAATGTATTTGGCCCCTTTATCAAATATCAAGTGGCTGAGTGTATTCATAGAGGCCTCTGCATCTTCTACTCTATTCCATTGATTCTCAGGTCTGTTCTGTTGCCAGTACCATGCTGATTTTTTCACAGTAGCTTTATAGTATAATTTCAAGTGAGGAATTATAATGCCTCCTGCCTTGTCTTTGTTGGCCAGGATTGCCTTTGCTATTCTAGGTCCTTCCTGGTTCCAAATAAATTATAGGAACAATTTCTCTAGATCTGGGAGGTATGTTGGTGGTAGTTTGATAGGGATTGCATTAAATCTGTACAACAAGTTTGGGAGTATGGCCGTCTTCACGATGTTGGTTCTTCCTATTCATGAGCAGGGAATATCCATTTTCTGAAATCCTCTACAATTTCTTTTTCCTTAACCATCCAGCAGAAAAGTATAAAAATGAGGTATATAAATAGGGCCATGTTAGTGTGCTGAGCTGTGAAAGACTCAAGTCAACAACTTCTGCAGATAACCTACTACTATTTTGGACTGCTGGACTGTGTTGGATTGTTTTGCTGAATTCACGCACCTATAGTAGGTGAATGCTAATGGAATACCCATCTGAAACAGTACTGAATGAAGAAAGGGGATATAGAGAAAGGACCATTCTGAATCTGTGTATACAGTATTATTAGGATAGATATACACCTACTTTCACTTAAATCAATGAGAAGATTTATACTAATAGTATTTGGATAGGATGTCCTGTCTGTATCTTGTACTATGGATAACCACTAAAAAGATAACAATGTATAAGTTATTAATTATTTAATCTGTGCTATTAATCAAAAAATAAATTTAAAAAAATAATAAATAATAAACTGAATGCAACTTGAAGATATACTCATAAGTGAAATAAACCAGACCAACATGAAAAAAAAAATTAGAGGTAGCACCCAAAACAATGAAATAATTAGGAATTAATCTAACAAAGGAACTAAAAGATCTATAGACTGAAAATTACAGTATTCAAAAATGACTGAAGAGGATTTCAGAAAATGGAAACATAATCCTTTCTCATGGATAGAAAGAATCAGCATTGTCAAAATGGTCAATCTAAACTGTTATATAGATTTAATGCAGTTCCAATCAAAATATCATTAGCACACCTCAAAGATTGACAGAATACATTTCTAAAATTCATTTAGAACCAGGAAAGACCTAGAATATAGAATAGGAAAGGTAATCCTAGCCAACAAAGGAAAGGCTGGGATCATCACAACAATTCCCTGACTTGAAATTATACTACAAAGCTACTGTAATAAAAACTCATGGTATTGGCAAAAAAAAAGAACTGAGCATCACTCTTAACAGATGAGAAGATACAGATAATTATAAACACACTCAGTCACCTTATCTTTGACAAAGGACCAAACATGTTCCCTCTTTAGTAAGTGGTCCTAAAAAAACTTGTTTTCTGCATGATGGAAACTAAAACTAGACCCATGTGTATCTGCATGCATTAACTAAAATCAAGATGGGTTAAAGACCTGAATATTAAAATAGAAACACCAAGTCTACTAGAAGAGACAATAGGTAGAAACCTTGAAAAAAATAGGGTAGCCCGAGAGTACATGAACAAAAACCAAACTGCCCAAGAAATACTTGGAACAATAACTGGGATCACATCCTACTAAAGCTGGGTGGAATTTCATTACATCAAAAGAAATCACCAAAGAGTGAAAAGAAAAACCTAAAAATTGGGAAAACTGTCCCTCAAAGATTACTGTTGAGAACGTATAAAGAATTTTTTAAACTGTAATCCCAGCATTCAGGAGGCTGAGAACAGGAGGATCACTGTAAGCCTGAGCTGTGTAATGAGACCTTGTACCCAATACATAAATGAAAAAAGAAAATAATAATTTTTAAAAATCAGGCCCATGAAATTTAAACATCCAATCTAAAAATGCCCATTTGTGTTCCATAGCATTGGTTATTTGAGAAATGAAAATTAAAACAACACTGAGATTCCACCTCACCCCAGAAAGAATGGCTATCATCAGGAAATCAAATAACAAATGCTGATGGGACTATGGTGAAAAAGGAACCCTTCTCCACTATTGGTAGGAGTGTACACAATCACTGTTGAAATCAGTACAGGGAATCCTCAAAAAGTACTACTACAGGTTCCATTCAAACCAGTTATTCCCCTTCAGGGTATTTTTCCAGAAGCATTGAAAACATCATACTACAGCAATTATATGTCACCAAGCTTATAGCAACTCAGTTCATCACAGCTAAATCTTTTTTTATTCTATTGAAGAACAAACAGCAACGAGACAGTTTTAAATCAAATTAGTAGGACAGATTCAACAACGAATACATTGCACATTGTTTTCCTAGTGGCTTTTTGTTGTACAAGGTGCATATATGATACTCTGTCTATAAACACTATTAGAGTAGATGCCTCTAATCAATGATCTAAGAGAATGCAGCTGTATACCTATCTTTTTTAAAGCTGAATTATGGTACAGTTTCAATAACTAATACTTTTTACATTGTTATCTTCCTAGTGGTTATCCACAGTACAAGAAGCAGACAGGATATCCTGTCCAAACACTATTACTGCAAATCTTCTCATAGAATTATGCAAAAGTACTGAACATTTATCCTAACTACACTCTTTATATACAGACACAGAATGGTTCTTCCTTTCTATCCCTCTTTTTTTTTCGTTTACTCCTTTCAAAACTCGGTATTCTATGGTCATTCAATTATTATAGGTGCTTGAATTAAGCAAAACAATTCAACACATTCCACCATTCCACAGTAATAGTGAGTTATCTGAAGAAATTGACTAGAGCCATTTACAGCTCAGCTTATTATTATGACCTTATTTTATAAACCTCATTTTCATAATTTTCTGCTGGATGGTTAAGACCAAGATAAAGCAAGACCCATATAACAAAGAACGTAACTTCTGTATCTGACAAGGTCAGTCAAGTCCCCTCAGGGTTTATCTTGTAACCCTGTAGCTTACGCTGTAGATCCTTTGTTCAGTGTCAGCCATGTAGATGAGTCACAGCCATTGTGTGACCAGTTTGCTCTCTATGAAAGCCTGAGACAAAGTTTTATCTCCTTCTGACACTCCCTAGGTACACTATAGATCATCCGTCACATTCCTCTGTGCTTCCATAATCTCCCTGATCAGAAAATTTGGGAAACAACTCAGTTCCATGATGTTACACTACAGGTTCTCCTATGTCCTGAGTCTTCACTGCCCTTGAAAGGCTAGGGCCAAAATGTTGCCTGACCTTGCAGCCCTTCAATTTCTCCAATTTTTGATCTGCAAACTTAGGTTGTTAACCATCCAGCAGAGAAGCTGATTATTACCTTACAAAATATGCAGTTCAGTTTACCCTAATTATCTGACTAATTTCTTTTTAGTTGTTTTTATACCCTTCTATTTGTAATTCTTCCTTTGATTTTTTATACTAGGGAGACTGTACAATATTTGCCCATGTATGTCTGGTTTATTTCACTTGCGAGTATATATTAAACTGGCATCCACTTCAATATAAATGCTTCAAGTTTATCATTCTTTACAGCTGAGTAATACTCCATTACACAGAAACACGATGTTTTTTTCAACCATTCCTCATGTGACAGGCGTCTTGGTTGTTTTCAAGATTTTGCTATCACAAACTGTGCTGCTATAAACATCGGTACACATATATTACTACGATATGATGTTTTCAGTTCCTCTGGAAAAATTCCCATTAGCAGGATACCCGGTTTGAATGGGATTTTCAGTCCTACTTTTATGAGGAGTCTCCACACTGATCTCATAATGGTTGCACCAGTGTACATTCCCACCAGCAGTGGAGAAGTGTTCCATTTTCCCCACATCCTCTCCAACATTTGTTGTTGGTTGATTTCCTTATGATAGTCATTCTTTCTGGGATGAGATGGCATCTCATTGTTGTTTTAATTTGCATTTCACAAATGGCTAATGATGTGGAACATTTGATCTATGTGTTCGCAGTCTCCCAAGAGCTGGGATTACAGGTGCATACCACCATGCACCTCAGGGGCAGGGCCAGCATGGTAGGCCTCAGGATTGAAACCCTGGTTGTTGCACCTGTTGCAAGTACTTTAATCTGGTGAGCTTTTTTTTTTTTTTTTCTTTGACTTTGCGTATTTTTAAATTTTGCTTACTGAAAATAAAGATAATATTTGTAATAATTTTTACCCATTAAAGACTGGATTTTACCACGAATACTATATTGTTACTAGTGAATATGAAAGGAATAAATCTTTCTAGGGCTGGGGAGATGGCTCAGTGGAATAAGCGCTTCCTTGCCAAGTGCAAGGGCATGAGTTCAATCCCCGGTTCTGGAAAAAAATGTGTTTCTAAAATACTGTTACAGAGATAAGCAATGTTAATGTAAATTCGTTATTTACATTAAAATCTGCTTCACTTTGCTGGGGTGATCCAACCTTAAAGGCTAATCCCAAAGGATAAAGCAGAATGTAAGAACAGATATTTATCTATTTAATTCATTTATTTTTTGGACCCGGGGATTGAACTCAGGCCCTTGGGCTTGCCAGGGAAACACTTATTCCACTGACCCATCTCCCTGGCCCCTTCATATATTTAGATACTAGTCAAAGAATCACTTGGATACAATTCATAAACCTTTAAGATAGTTTTCTAGCTAGGCTTTTGTTTGCTTTTTGCAGTACCAGGATTTCAACTCAGAGCCTTGTGCATGCCAGTCAGGCATTTATGATGCTGATCTCTCTCCCTGGCCTTTAAGGTAGTTTTATAAAGTTGAGAAAACTATGTTTAGGTATTATCTGGTAGTCTACTTAAAGGAAACCAACTATTAATAACTAGATGTTATCTTACTGTTTCTGCACGAATGAAAGTATCATGAATATAGACACATTTTAAGTAGAAGACTGACATTCCAAGTCATACTGTTTGATGTTATATAAAAAAACGGAACCTCTCACTTTTAAAAATCATAGAAGAGTAATTCTATGAGGAGAAAGATTTGCAGTAATAATGTTTGGACAGGATATCCTGTCTGCTTCTTGTACTATGGATAACCACTAGGAAGATGACAATGTAAAAAGTATTAATTATTGTACTATAATTCAGCTTTAAAAAAGATAGGTATACAGCTACATTTTCTTAATTTATTGAAAAGAGAAATCTGCTCTAATAATGTTGGTAAACAGAATATCATGTATGCACCATGTACAACAAAAAGACCACTATGAAAACAATATGCAATGTATTAATTATTGAATCTGTTCTACTAATTTTATTTGAAACTGTCTCATTGCTATTTGTTCTTTAATAAAATTATGGAAAATAAAAATTGTAGAAGAGCTTCATAATAGATTCTTAAGTATACTAATTTCTGTGAGGTCTAGCAATTGAATAAACTTGAAAGTAGAACTAGATTTCTACTAATAACCATTTTCTTTATTTTTATTACTTAAGAAAATATATATGTATGTACGCAAAGAGTAAACACCCTTTTCTGCTGCCAATAAGACTCAGTGGAAAATAGCAGCACACAAAGGACTATTGTGGAATGTGATTGAACACTTGACAACTAGATTAGCTGGATCAAATCATACTGCAATTCTCTGTAAATCTCAGTTTCACTAATACCTTGCAGAAACCATAAGTGATTAGATTCCGTAATGAGGATACATTTCTATAAATTTTTTAATCAAGTTACTGAACATGAAAGTTACACTTTTACATGTGATCTCTATTTTTTTTTCTTCTATGATCTATAAACCCAAGGATATTTTCTGTCAGTTATCATATGAAAAAAAAAATTTGCGCTGAACAAAACTAGAAATTACTCAAAACTCTCTGCTTTGTGTGTGTGTGTGTGGAACCACGGATTGAACTCAGCCCCTTTGCTTGCCAAGGAGGTGCTTATTCCACTACACCATCTCTCTGGCCCCCAAAATTCTCTGTTTAAACCAAACAACTTTAACAAGTGTAAGTTTATACTGTTGGCTTCCCCAGTCATCCTATAGTGATAACTTCTTATGACACCAGATACATTGTTTTAAGATGTCACAATTCTATGATTAGATAATTACCCAAGATAGTTGAAAGTTTATATTCATAGACAAACTGAAAAAATGTTTTCAGTACTTTACTTCCAAAAGCGGAAATAACATGAATATCTTTTAGTGAATGAATGAATAAACTACATAGTCCACAGTACAAGAATAGCTACTGATACACACATAACATGGATGAATCTCCTGTATGCTAAGAGAAAGAATCTATTCTCAACAGACTGTTCTCTGCTTGACTCCTTCTATATGACATTTTTGGAACAGGCAAACTATACTGCTGGAGAACAGGTCAATGGCTGTTCTGGTTAAGGATGAGAAAGTTACTACAAAGGATAACAAAACAGAACTTTTAGAAATTATAAGAATCTTGATAATGGTGGTGGATATATAATTCTATACATTTGTCAAAACTTGTACAACTGTAAGCTGAAAGAATTACACTCCATGTAAATTTAGTGCTTAGGAGGGAAACTGGTATAATTCCTAAGTCAAAGCAGACATTTATCTCTTTTTTTTTCTTTGTTAGCATATTTTTAAAATTAATTTTATTGAGAGACAAATAGAAATTTTTCTTATAGGCCTATTGGGAGATACTGCTTGAGGATCACTAGCAGAGGAATGGCAGTCTCTGAGAATGGATATTTTGGTTCCTTTTGGTTCCCCTATTTCTTCTGTGTATATGCAATATTGGAAATTGAACCTAGGACTTTTTCATTGAGCTACATCTCCATGCCTTTTTATTTTGAGACATTGTCTTGTGAAAGTTACCCAGGCTGGCCTGAAGCTTACAACTCTCTTGCTTCAACCTCCTAGAATGTTGGAATTATAGATGTGAGCTTCATGCCTAAAGTATTTCTTTAGCTAAAGTTTTCTTCCTAACACTGGTCCCTACTGGCCCTATACAATTCCCTGATGTATAAATACTAGTGTATCCTTTTCACCTTAGTGGTGGCAGACAGCAACAGACAGGGACAGTTTGAAGCCACTCAGTCCATATCATCTCCTGAACCTGTAGTCTACAAAATCCTGGACTACCCCAACATGAGATGTCATCTGGTCTGGGGTCCAAACTTACAAATGCTTGGGCCATATCGTAGGTCTCTTAAAGAAGGACAACACATTCCTGGGGCCCTCTCCTGAGGAAAACTGAGACAGTATAT
>PVKA01036811.1:0-21472 GCA_004027165.1 Ctenomys sociabilis
AAAAAAAAAAAAAAAAAAAAAAAAAAAAAAAAGAGAAAAAGGGTTGACAATGAAGTCTCATCTATAATATGCAGTAACAGAAGATAAAATGATTGTGGTCAAGCTGTAAAATAAACTTTTGAACTTATGCAAATAAACTATCAATAGAGCATAAGGAAAATATGCAAACACACAAAATTTATGCAACAAGGCAGGCGTGATGGTATATGCCTGAAATCCCAGCACTGTGTGAGGCTAAGACCAGAGGACTACAAGATCTGCCCCAGACTAGGCAACTTAAAAAGCTGATTTCAAAATAAAACATAAAGGGTAAGGGTGTAGCTCAATTTGAAGGCCCTGGGCTCAATAACCCTAGACTGCAAAAAGGGGCAATTTGAAGCAATAACAATTTTAATACTTTATTTCACTATGTTTCAAAATCTAGCACTAACATGGCCCTTATAAAAGACAAGTAAACTTGAATTTGTCAGCCACCTTGTGTGTAAGATTTGTGGAAAAGAGGCTCTATTTTAAAACATGTGATAAGGAGTTCAGTCTCATAATAAAACGATTTTAATAAAAGCACTTTATTCCTATCCAGTCTCCTAAATGCTGAAGTACAAAAGATATGTAAGTTTTACATATGTTTTTTGTGTATCATTGTTTCATCAGAAATCTCTTTTTATAGGAATCACATATCCAGTCTGCCAAAAAAATGTATGCACAGTTCAGGAAGAAAAATAGTATGATACTTTTTCAGCAGATGATGTTACCCTCCTATGGGCAACTCTAGAGGAATTTCCTGTACCACAGAAAACCCATTATACTGCCAGCCCCTACAGAAGAAACTGCAAATGCATGTGCTACAACCTCAATGAGCAAGGTAACCTAAGTAGCAGTTTGCCATACTAATAAATGACTGGAATCCAATGGTTACACTTAGAGGACCTCTTGTCACTGTAGAGACTAAAGGTAACTTAGTACTAATTTTGATGTATTAGTTTTAGTTTTATAATGCTCAATAAATTTAACATTAAAACATTTATGCAAGTTTTTCTTTTCTTGAATTGTCCACACATTTTTGGTGGACTCTATTTATAAGCATGCATTCATAAAGCAAATATGCATATGAATAGGACTCAGTCACATGTGTGGGACAAAGACAAGTACATACAATCCAAGTCTTTCTAGTAATATACTACAGAAATAATTCCTGAAAGTATAGCCTTCAGACCAAGTTTTTCTAATTTCAACTTCCTTGAATATGTAGCATTTATCTCCTAATTTCAACAATTTACCTTTGTTACTAATATCTTCACTGGTTTCCTTTTCATTTTCATGAAAATGAAATAAACACACACAAAGATAGTGAACTTGGAAGAAATTGTTCAAAAGGAAAGACAAACTGTGTTGGGGTACAAGAGAAAGGAAGAAATAGAGAAAAAAATACATGTATACACAAGACAGTTTAGATAGTTATACAGCTAGTTTCTCTTAGTTCATTGAAAAGAAAGGTTTGTGCCAATATTGTTTGGACAAGATATCATGCTTATATCTTGTATTCTGAATAAGTACTAGGAAGACAACAATACATAATGTATTAATTATAACCTAACTTGTTTTGAAATTGTTTCGTTATTTCTTTTTCTCCTTAAAATAAAAAAAAACCCTAAAGAAGTCATAAATGAACTTTACATGTACACTCATGGAAGTTTACCAAATTGGTCAGAGTAAATCACAAAATCCAGTCTATCAACAGGATGAAACTATAAAACAAGTTCAAGTTGAAATTATATAATGCCATTATGGAGACGATTCAACTAGTGCACAGAACTGGTAATCCTTCAAATATCAGGACTATAATATAAGTATTCTAATGTCATTAAGCTCTTATGTTTAAAACATTAGATTTACATGTTTCAATACACTTTTGCAATATTATGGGAAGCAGCTCAGGCTGCTTCAAAGCTCAGGGGCATCTAATAAGGACATGACCCCACTTGTCTAGTGCTGGCACACAGTGTGATACAGTTATGTAACCATATTTCACACAGGTAAACATGCATAAGCTGATTCCTGCAGTATGTAAGAATGTAAACATGCGATAATAACCTGTATAAGAATTATACAGGAAAGATGCAGGTGGGCCTTGAGCTCTGCTCTCTTCTCTATCGCTTGCTATTGCTGATATCTTGCATACGCGTGTTTGTTAAAACTTGGGACCTCATCCACAAAAATCTCCCTTGGACATCTTGAGCAGACCAACAAATACCATCTTACCAAACTGAGTAATTGTAGATACTTTACCTTTTTTGCTGTAGAAGTTGGTTCTTTCCTCATACGTCTCAGTAAAAACTCTGGCAAGTTATTTTCAATATCTTCACGGGTTCCCTTTTTATGCAGAACTGCAGCCAGAAAGGAAATAACCTGGGGAGAATTTTTTTCAATCATATATGATATAAAATTTCACCCCTGTATGACTACCCAAGTAGTAACAAAGTATATAAAAACAAGACTTTTTTAGGAACAAAAATTTAGCTCAGTGGTATAGTGCCTGACTAGCAAACACAAACTGACTTTGATTACCAGTAACCCCCCAAAAAACTTGAGAAATAAAAATGCAACACAAAACATTAGTGCTATAAATGCACAAAAGTACATTATCTGTGAATACATGAAAAAGAAAACCTTTACATTACAAACTAAGTAATGAATTATTTCTTAATTTCATCAGCTGGACCATTACCTTATTTGTTTCTATCCATGAAAATTATCTCTTCATATTCCCTATTAAAATAAACTCTTTGTGTTTGTGTGTGTGTGTGTGTGTGTGTGTGTGTATTCTTTCCTTAAAGGGAGTAATATTTGGTTCATAAATTTGTGCATTTCTTTATCTAACAAATATAGGTGGCATAATTATTTTAATGTGGTCTAATATAACTTATTAATACCATTTTGAGTAACAGCTGTTTCCGAAAAATCAAGTGAGAAAGAATAACGGATATATAACCACTTGTATTGAATAGTAGAAAAATCAAATCAATTAGAGGTTGGTTCAAATTTTAGCTCTGATTGCTTTACAGCTATATGAACTTAGAGAAAATAGTCAGCCTTTCTGAATAACACCTCTAAAAATGGCAAAAACAATATTGGTAAGGATGTTTTACACGTATAGGATATAACGATTTTATCCTAATAAATTTGGGAGAAAAGAAATGTCTAATGAAATTAAGAAACAGAACTCATTAAATGGATATAAAAGGACACAAAATTCACACTCATATAACCATAAAGGAAAACTTAATACATAACATAATCTTTATGCAAAGAAAATTAAGGGCTAGATGGTTTTACCAATAAAGTATACCTAATGCTTCAGAAAAATATTTCACCAATCATAAAAAACTTTTTCAGGGTTAAGAAAAAGGCAGAAATGTTCTAAGCACTTATGAGTTCAGTATAACTTTGATAAGAAAAATCATAACATCATAATTTCTCTTACTCATACATAATCAAAACAAATTATCAGATAAGCACAGGGACCCAGGTTTGATCCTCAGCACTACATGAAGCACCAGCCCTAACCTCGGGTGTACTGAGCCAGCCACTGAGTCCAGGCACACACCTGTAATCCCAGCACTGGGGAGGTTGAAAACAGGAAGATCACTAAGAGTCCAAGCTGCATACTAAGACCCTGTACCAAATACATTTAAAACACAAAAATGACCATTTAAATAAGATCCCATCCCTGCTGTGCTTTTACTCATTTATGTTTTGTAATTACAGAAAAACTGTAATCGTATAGTAATTAATGCAATCTGTTCATATATCTAAAATAATATACAATCTTAAATGTAACTTTATTTGTCAAATTTCCTCATGTGAACTGTATCTTTTCCTTAAATCTCAGATCTCTGACAGATATTTCACAGAAACATGAAATAAATTCTGAATATAAAGCTCTACAAAATTCGAAATTGAGAAGCACTTCATAAAAGTGACTAAATTTATGACCTCTAATTATGAACTGGGTTCACTTGCACTACACTGAAGTTTTTAATTTTCATGTGTTTGCAGAGTTGTAAATGGCACTCATCACTTGTACCTTTATTTCTGCCAGCCAAACTTTGTCACAAGCCCTATAACATGCAAGAAGATCCAGACAAGTGTCAGACTATTGGTCCCTAACTCTAAGGCAGAATGAATATGTATTCATTCTTTTTAGTAAAAGTCTATCTATCTGTATCACACTCTATTGGTACACAGAAGTATATTGAAATCTAATTCACATAAAATGAATAAAAAATTTATAATGAAGACTTATAAAACTAATCTGCAAAGAATAAAAATAATGCAATTTATTGTGGAATAGTTCTAAATTTGCTTACAGATGAAAGAACATAAGTATTCAAGTCAGTTGCCTTTAGAATAGGAAAAATCCAAAAACTACATTTCAGAAATAGAGTATCACTCTGGGAAAGCTTCTGTTTTTAGACATTCCTTTTAAAAACTGTCAAGGAAAAATTTTTACAGCTATCTTTCCTCACATACCATCAGCTCAAGACATGAAGAATAGCTGTGAGGCTAGGAAACAGTGCAACAAATCTTCTCTCAGACCCAAACAGAAGGCATGGCAAAAACTGTGTTTTATAAGACAAAAAAGAAAAAAATACCCATATTTCTTATTTTTCAACTTCCTGGAAGAAAAAAATGTATATACAGAGATCTTTAGAATCACACTTCAAAAAGTATAAAAGTATCATGATTTTTACTTTAAAAAACACTGTTTTTAAAAAAGATCTAATGAAATTCTCTTTACAAAGTTGTATTCTTAAAATCTGTACTACAAGCCATAAAAAACATAATTTTATGTTTAAAATCCTAGACATTTTGTTTTTACTTCAAAGGGCTTGGGATTTTAAATGAAATTAATTTCGTTTTCTTCATGAATTAAAAAAAAAATGCCATTCCCTTCTATGTCACTTTATTCCTGAATGAATACCATGAAGTGATCCAAAGAACTTCCAAATTTTAGCATAGCTTTGAATCTAAGTAAATCACATCATCAAAAACACAGTATTGAAAATAATCTAAGGAAGCTTTAAGTATCAGCAACCCTACCATTTCTCTTAGGGTTTTCAGGTTTACTATGTTTTTAAAAATGCAAACCTTAAGTAATGGTATCTTTGATAATATAATATCTAATAATACATGCATAGTGATTAAAAGACATTTAGAATGCTGCTGCCAAGTTTCATCCAATGGGATCTTCAATACAAGGAGTGTCCAACCAGAGTAACAGCACAAGACAAATTTGAACTTGTTTAGTGCAGCCACTCAGTTGTGAGCTATGTTTGAGAGAGTGTCTGAATATATGCCATAAATCATGGATCACAAATAACACATTTCATTGAAGTTGTACAACTGAAAAACTTCAGATTCCAGCTTTTCAAGAATATTATTACACAAGCAGAAATTTGTGTCTCTGGTTATGAAACTGAGATGGAAATCACCCTGTTATCCTTGTATGAAAAAAATACATCAATCCAGATCCAACACCAAAGTGATATTCTATTTTTAAATGATGATGGAATTGTATAAGCTGAATTTGTATCCAAAACTACTTGTGAATTTTGAATACTATAAGGGATTATCAGAATATTTAAGAAATAGTGTACATAGTGTACATGTAGAAAAAAACATCCTGGGTGTGCCATGCCGGCCCCGTTCCAGAGCATGCTGGGCATGGTGGTGCAACTGTAATCCCAGTGCTTGGGAGGCTGAAAACAGAAGAATCACTATGAGTCCAATCTACGTAGTAAAACCCCACAGACCCTGTACTAAATACATGAAAAAGAAAAAACATCCTGAGAAACTGGTAGTTTCATCTTCCATCATGACAATACTCCAAGTCATACATGACTTCTGGGATGGAAAGTTCTGGCAAATACAAACATTACAGTGCACCCTCATCCACCTTCTTCACTGGATCTGGCACCCCATGCCCCGTCTAGCTCTTCCCTAAAGTCAAAACAACCATGAAAGGCAAACATTTTTAATCTATTCAGGACATTGAGGCAGCTAAAGCAATGCTCATAAATTCAAAAAAGAAGATTCCCAGGTCTGCTTCAAAAAATGGTAAGAATGATAGGAAAATGGGATAAGCTTGTTCCAACAGAGGAGTAATATTTTGTGGGGAATTAAAGAAAGATACATTTTATTGTGATTAAAGGTTAACTTAAACATTCACTATATTTTCTAATTATACAAAAATATTCAAAAAAGCTTATAATTTGCAAAACTTTTATCTCTGATTCTCAAAAACACAAGTATAATCCTCTTCTTCACTTGACAGGGAAGTAAACATGTAAAATACATTATTTATATCTGCTTTTAAATAGCAATCCTTAAAAAAGACTTTGTGCCTATGAAAGCCAATTACCAAATTAAGATTAAAAAACTGATTTGGAAATAATGAATTCAAGGTCTTTACTTTTATGATTAAAAACTTTTCGTATGTCATACTAGTGCTATGCCCTCGATAAAACCTAAAATAAAATAAAAACCTTTAATGTCCTAGTTGATACTCAAATTAGTCCTAAAGCTTATGAGTTTTAAAAGCAAAGGACAAAGCTAGACCCTTTAATGCACACCTGTAGCCCCATCACTCAAGATCTTGGCTGAGATGGAAGGATCACCGTCAGGTTTAAGGCCACCCTGGGCTATATAGTGAGTTCAAGGGTAGTCTGAACTATGTACCAGGACTTTGTTTAAAAGAAAAAAAAGTCTAAGCAAAGGTTCTGAATTACTTGGTTTGAAGAATTTGTTAGAATATAGATTGATGATTAGTCTAACAAGTTTCCAGGTGACAATTACTAAAAACTATTGCTGCACAGTAAATGCCCACTCTCTATCAATGAGCTAATTAGCAAAGGTCTGATTCACAAACAAATTACTACAGTTGAAATTGTTTACTGTAGTTAAATAAATACAGTGTCTAAAAGTGACAGCCTCCTGAATCAGGTATGAGAATTCTATAAAATAATGGGAATTATCTAGGATTTTGTGCTAGGATTCCCTCCCAAGTATCTTGAACTTCTCAGCCTAAGGAAAAGTGGCGGGCCAAATAGCTCAGTGTATTAAAGTGCCTGCTTAGACCACAGGGGTCTGCTGTGCCGACCCCATCCCTGGGGTGCACTGAGACTGTGATTGAGACTGGACCTGGTGGTGCACACCTATATTCCCAGCACTTGGGAGGCTTTAAACAAGAGGATCACTACGAGTCTGATCTACGCAGTGAGACCCTATAGACCCTATCCTAAAATACAAAAAAAAAAAAAGTGAAAATAATAAGTGATAAATTATTGTGCCCACACCATGGGCCAAAGTGGACATGTAAAATTTTAGAGATAACAGTATGTTCTTTATATTGGTTTTAGTATGGGCTTATCCATTTGTAAAGCTTAACAAACTGTACACTGTAAATTTGTGCAATTTATTTTAAGTTCCTCTAATAAAGTATAAAAAGAACAAATATACATACACACACACAAAAAAAATTGCTATAATCTAGCAAGATTAACAAGCAAATTTTGGCAAGGATAGGTGGCAACAATAGTTCTTATACTCTGTTGGTGGAAATGAGGAATGGTACAAACACTCTGTCAAAAGGCTTATAATACCAAGAGTTCAATATCTAACACCAAGTAATTTCATTACTAACAGATACAAATCTTTCAACTCTTCTAGTACATTTGAAGTTTCACAATTAGGTATTGGAAGAAATCTGTTTATACCTTTTTACAAAATGAAAAACAATCTGATTATATGATAGTAATTAATATGTGATTCTATGTGTCTACAGATGAGTACCTATAATAAACACATGCATGTGTGCACATATTGATGTTGTACATTCAATTATTCTCTTAACTATATGCTTCTGCCCATGTTTCCACCTACTCTGTACTGACTTGTTCTCTACAACTTCAGCAAAAAGGCTCCTGTTCAAGATACTACTAATATCTATGTCACTATATCTTCTATTTATTTATTTTTAGTTTTATGTATTTGGTACAGGGTCTCACTATACAGCTTGAGCTTGTAGTGATCCTCCTGTTTTCAGCCTCCCTAGGGCTGGGATTACAGGTGTGTGACACCACAGTGAATCTCAGGGGCTGGCAATGTGACCCAGGGCAGGGCTAGAACAACACACAGTTATGTCACTATATCAAATGGACTTTTTTCAAACCTTATCCCTTGCAGAATACGACATATTTACCTTCTTTTACATTTGAACTAAGAAAAAGAAACCAGTTGGTATATAAAACAAACTTTAGACACAAAAAACCCAGGTACTTGTAGTCCCAGGAATTTGGGAAGTGGAGACAAGATTGGTCATGCCCAGGGGTTTGATGCTAGCTGGGGGAATGTAGTGAAATTCCACTTCAAAAAAATTAAAAGTGAGTGTTATTTCATAGTATGGCCAATTAGAATGTAAGAAGGAGAACATTTTATTTTTTAATTATTATTATTTTTTTTTTAGTTTGTGGAACCAGGGATTGAACTCAGGCTTTAGGTTTGCCAGGGAAGCACTTATTCTACTGAGCTATCACTCCAGACCCAGGAGAACATTTTAAAAATAAAATCAGAAAAAAAAAGGGAAATAAAAGATTAAACTATATAGTTAAAATAGTAAATATTAATGGTCTTATTTTTATTATTATCTAATTCTACACTATTTTAAAATTCTTATGAACTTATTAAAAACTATTCACAGTTCAACCGACTGTCACTGTATCTACAGTAAATGCTTTACTTTAAATGGACCTCCCAAGCAGCCCATTGAAGTAGAAATTATTCTGAATTATAACAACAGTAATCAAAAAAGCAGATCCTCAACCATCAGAGAAACCCATGAGTATCAAAATTACCACAGAAATTATTTCCTAATCCTCAGAAGATGCTTATTCTACTGAGACATTTTAGAGCATATTCAGAATACATACCCCAAAGCTTTCCAATAAGCTCAACATGTTAAATAATACAAAATTGTGCAGTATAATTAGCCAATTTAAAATAATTCTATTGGGCCTGGGGAGATAGCTCAGTGGAATAAGTGCTTGCTTGGCAAGTGCAAGGTCCTGAGTTTGATAGCTGGTACTATCAAATAAATAAAATAAAATAATTCTATAAAATGGAAAATAAAGGAAATTTGTAAACACGAGCTTTAGCTTGAAGGATCAGCTCTAAAGTTGACACTAACTGTGCAAAGAAATATGAACTGTCTTTACTTGGGGTGATGACTCCCCAAAACAAGGTCTCTTTTTATAGCCCTCTCCAGTTACTGAGTTTGAAGGTGAACAGGGATTGGCTAGTTAAGGTAGTATAGTTACAAACATTCTAACCTATGCTAAAAACAGTAAAAGGCTATATAAAAATAGCCACAGCAGGACTCTTTATTTTTCTTTAGTACTCTTCCACATATCTTGGTCACAGATGGCAGTTTACTGAAAGCTTTCTTTATTCTTACCATCTACTCTCTTTAGAAAAGCAATTCATTCATTACATGATTACTTAACAACTCCCATGTATAGGCTTAGACCACTCTCACTGCGTGGTGTTGTGATTTAGATGGATGATGTCCCTCAAAAGGCTCATATTCAGATGTTGGACTTTTGAAAGGTGACTAGATGAGCTCTAACTTTATCAGTGGATCAATCCACAGATGAATCAATAGTGTGGTGGTTTTATTGGTAGACTATGGAAACTTGGGAGGTAGGGTCTAGCTAAATGGAGTAGGTAATGGGGGCAGACACTTACAGACTATGTCTTGTCCCTAGTCCCTTCCCATCTTGCTTTTCCCTCTTTGGTGCATGCTGCCACAAGGTAAATAGACTCCTCCACCATGTAGTTCTACCACTACAACATTCTACCTTGCTTTAGGTCCAAAGTAATACTGAACCAAGGATTACAATTCCTGAAACTGTGAGCCAAGATAAACCTTTCTTCAAGTTCACTTTTCTGGGTTTTTTCTAGTGACATAAAGCTGATGAAGATACCTAGGGTTAAAGGAACAGAGCACAGCTAATGTAACGTGCTATGATTACTGAAATTATTCTAATCTACCTTTTCACACAAGAGCTTCACACTCAGTAATAGTTTTGGCTATTTTCAATTGTTAAGCTTATCTTTATCTAAAAGAATCTTTACTGTTTTCCACTAACCGTTAGGATGTACTAACTAATGGAGGTACCACTGAATAAAACAGTTTGAATTCAATTAGAAAGAAGGAAACACAATGTCATTATCATAAACTAAGCAAACACTTCTGGAAATCCACAGTGATTTAGTATAAAGTCTAGATTAAAGACTCATCTTTTTGAATCACAAACTTCTTTGAAAATTTAAAGGAAGCTAAGGATTCATGGTAGGCAACTTCTAATACAGCTCCCACTAAGTCCACCTCATGGTATTCATAAGCATATTAGTCCTCCTGCCAAATATTGGCTGGACCTACCAATATTCTTCTCAACAAAAGTAGCAAAACTGTTCAACAGAAGAAAGATAGCCTCTTTAATAAATGGTGCTGGAAAAACTTCTCATATACTGAAGACTAAAACTAGACCTATATCTCTTATCATGCACTAAACTACAATCAAAATGGATCAGTGATTCAAAAATTAAAAAGGAAACACTAAATCTCCTGAAGAAGAGAATAGGTAGAACTCTTAAAGATATAGGTATAGGCAAAGATTTCATGAGAAATCATACAAAGAATCAACAATTAGGATCTAATCCTATTAACAAGATTTGCACAGGAAAACAAATTATCAACAGAGTGAAAAGACAACACAGTGAGAAGAAACTTTAGCCTTCTCTGTCAGAAAGGAACTGTCTAGAACATATAGGGGAACTAAAAAGCTCAGACACCGCTCCCCAATGTAAAGATCCAATCCAAAAATGGGCATTTGAAATGAATGCATCCATCTCAGAGGAAGAAATACAAACACTAAATAAGTATATCAAAAAAGGTTCAATGGGGCCAGCAAGATAGCTCAGTGGACTAAGTGCCTGCATAGGCAAGGTCAGGGACCACGGTTTGATCCCCAACACCACATGCCTCACTGGTCCCACCCCAGGGCACATTGAGCCAGCCAAGGGACTGTGTGTGGTGGCACAGGCCTATAATCCCAGTACTGGGGAGGCTGAAAATGGAGGATCATTAGAGCCCAAGCTGTGTTGTGAGACTCTGTACCAAAAAATTTAAAAAAAAAAAGGTTCAACATCATTGGTCACTCAAGAGATGAAAATTAAAGCAATGTTCAGGTTCCACCTCACTGTTGAAAGAATGGCTATTATCAAGAAATCAACCAATAACAAATATTAAAGGAGCTTCAGGGAAAAAGGAATCCTTCTCCACTGCTGGTGGTGTGTAGACTGGTGCAACCTCTATGAAAACCATTGTGGAGATTCAAGAACTAGAACTGAAGGTCCCAATTGAGCCAGCTTCTGGGTATCTTTCCAGAAGAATTAAAAATATCATACCACATATTCAAAACATAACCCAACTGCCCATCAACCAAGGGATGAGTAAAAAGATGTGGGTATTTTATATATATATATATATACATATATATATATATATATATATATATACACACACACACACACAATGGCGTACTACTCAGTCATAAAGAAGGACAAACTCAAGCTATTTCTAGGTAAATGGATGAACCCTGAGATCACCCCTCTTAAGTGAAATAAATTTTGCATTGCTTTTCTGGTATAAGAAACTAAAAGTATAAATAAAGACCAATGCGCTAAGAGGAAATGTGAAATAGAAAGATATGGTTCAAAAAAAAGGAGAACTAGGGAGGGAGAGGGAAACCAGAAAGTAAGGTAAAGGATAAAAATGGAAACAAAACTTTATAAATAAGAAGGTGAAAAGTGGTTGGATGGAGGGAGGAGCATGGGAAGAAAAAAAGAGGAATCAAGATACATCATACATAGGTATGAATTCCTTATGATAAATATGTACATTTGGCATATTTAAATTGTACCAATAAAATTAATAATTTAAATGGCAAAGAGAAGACATTTTCTTGTGATTAAGACTAAGACTTCCACCTCACCATCACTCTCTGGCCCTTCTATTTCCTCTCCTTGCTATACACACTCCAATGCTGTGATGCTCTATGAAGTCCATGTGGAAAGCAAGGAAAGTAACAGTTCAAGTACCCTCCCAGGAAGTGAATCCTACCAGTGCAAATGTGAGCTAGAAGGGGCATCTTCTCCAGTCCAACCAGGTGACTTCAGCCTTGTGAAAGCCAGAGTAAAGAACATAGCTGAGTTATACCTGTATTTTTGACCCAAAGAAACTATGAAGTGATAAATGTATACTGCTTTAAGCTGCTAATTTTGGAGGCAGCTTGTTTTATAGCAATACCTAACTAATACAAATAATATTTGTGGGGCCGGGGAGATGGCTCAGTGGAATAAGCGCTTCCCTGACAAGCACAAAGGCCTAAGTTCAAATCCCAGTACCACCAAAAAAATAAATAAATAAATAAATAATATTTGCATGAAAATACAAAAGTCTACAAACTCTAGTATACATTTTAGGGAATTACGAAGCCTCTCTGAAGTCCAGCTACCTTATTTTTGGTCTTTTTTGATTTTTCTTTTTTTAATGTATTTAGTACAGGGTCTAGAGTCTCACTACAGATTGGACTCATAGTGATCCTCCTGTTTTCATGAAATTAATTTAATTGTGCTACATAGGATATTATTATGAAAGTTTATTTCAAATATAATTGGTACCTTGTACAAATATGGCCAAAGGTAAAAATAAAGCCAAGTTATATGAAAACATTACTTCTGAATAAAATTTCAAAGGTAGTAAATAAGTACTGAGGATAAAATAATACATGGAAACAAGTCAATTTTGAGATTTTAATGCCTAATTGTGAAACAAAAACATATGGATACATACATACAATATCTATCACAAGAGATCCGTATATGGCATCCACTCTATGTATTATGTCTTGAATGAACTTTAATTGTAAAGTAATTAAAATAAATACCTGTACTGTTTTTCCAAGACCCATGTCATCACCAAGAATACAACCTCTTCCTTGAATGTAGCGCTTATAGAGAAACTGTGCTCCTTCTCGTTGGTATTCTCGTAAATACCTATTAATAGTATAAGGAATAGCATCTCCATCTTCAGATAATTTAAAAGCATTAGCAGATAAAGGACATTTTCTGTCCGGAAAACATGGTTTTTCCAAATCTTCATTGTCAAATATAAAATTCCTGGGGCAGTCTTTAATAGACCTTATTTCTTGAAGTCTTTTAAGTGGTACTTTCCTTTCTTGAAAATCTGAATATAAGACAACTGCAAATGACTTCCCACTTTCATCCACTGTGACAGATTTTATGCTTGCCTCACAAAGTTTTTTGTTATCTGATGAAGGAGCAAGACATCTTTCTCCTGGATGCCATGCATCTGCAATAATAAAAAAGAAAATGTCAAAATGTAGCTTATAAAGAACCTAATTTATCTATTGCTGAGAGAAAAAAAAATATACCACATAAATACCTTTGCCAAAGAACTGAAACAAGGTAAAATATATGTGTATTTCTCTAAAATACATTATCAGGTGACCTACAATACATTATCAGGCGTTCTACAATAAGCAGAACAAAGGGTAATTTGTCCCCTATGGTTTTTTATTCTAGCCGTATCATAATCTCCCCTGGAGTTTTAAAATATACTGCTTAGGGGCTGAGGATGTGTTTCAATGGTGGAGTTCTTGCCTTATAGACACAAAGCTCTGGGTATAATTCCCAGCACCACACACACACAAAGAGCAGTAAAATGTACTGGTTGGACACTACCTCTAGTGATTGTGATTCAGTGGATATGGATATGGGCATCTGATTTCATTATTCCATTTTGCTGATATTGTTGAATTCACATGAGTCTGATGCACAGAGAACTCCTGATTTAAATATTCTTAGTAACCCAAAATTTTATACATATATTCTTCATAATGTGATAAGAGTAAGACTTGCTAATGAGTAGCCTAGAATCCTCTGGACAGCAATGTTTTCATGATTCATCTGTGATTCAAAAGTTATTCCATCTCCTTTCCCTGTAGAGAGATGTTTCCTCTCACTGTCAATATTGCTGCTTTTAAACTACTGCTTCACCTGGTGTATAACCAACCAGCCAAGGAAAATCCCAATTCACCTCAGCCACAATGCTGCAGCTTTTTCTCTCCTGTGATGTGTGGCTGATGTTTTAAGAGATGATTTCTAATATCTTTTAAGTACCTTATAATTATATGAAGAGTTTGACCACTCTATGTACTTATTCTGTGCTTACCTGTACAGTAATTTATTTTACTTTCTACTCCAAAGACATAAAGCCATGAAAATGAGGAGGGCATCTCTATGGAGCATAACATTATTAAGAATTAAACTGTACCAAATAGAGGGTAAATAAAAATAATTCTTCACGTGGAATTTCTTCTGGCAAATATCTAAGAATTGTAGAGCTACAAATGCAGAAATATTAGGACTGGTTTTTCTTATGTATTTTTTTTTTTTTTTTTTTGGTGGTACCAGGGATTGAACTCAGGACGTTCTACTTGCCAGGCAGGCGCTTACACCACTGAGCTATATCCCCAGCCCCTCTTATGTATTTTTCAGTGAGACCAGATGACCAATAGTAGTTTCCTAGGGTCTTTGTGATGTTCTCAAGTTAGACATCTCTAAAATTCATGATACAGTATATGATTACAAAACATGCTTATATTGTTATAAGCAAATAATATTCATTATGATATTCATCAGTATTTTCTCAAGTAAATCTATCCTCCTAGTCTAATCATGATACCCAAATTGTTTGAGAAATATTACACTATTCCAATGGACAAAGTTTTAATGCAAAATTAACACCCTGTATAGGTAGCCTATTATATAGGTAAAACAACATATAAACCAATGTGTTGTATATTCAGCTCCTATTTGAACTAAAATTTTGATGTTACCCCTACAGAAATTCTTGAGACAAATACATGTTTGCCTGTCCAGTAAATACTTCTCATTTTAAATATTTAATTCACTAATTTACTTATTACTCAACATATAATTGAAGCACCAATTATTCGCCAAATATTATACAACTAAGTGGGTCTAAAATGAAGAAAACTGATGTAAGTGATGACTAGTTTTTCTACATCTCATTAACTGGGACATTTATAACCAAGTTTTCAATATAGAAAACTAGTCAGTCATTAATCATTCTTTGATATCGTTCCTACAGCCAAACATCAGACCATCTCTCTGGTTCTACTTCAAAAATGTTATTTCCTTGAAGCATGAAACCTCTGGCAAACTTTTCTGTAAAGTCAAGATAGTAGCTATTCACTATCTTAGATTTTGGAAGGTATATATTTTCTTGCCCTTCAAAAGTAAAAGCAAACTCAGACAAAACATAAATGAACATGGCTGTGCTCCAAAAAAACTTTTACAAGAAGGAGCACCAGGCTAGATTTGGTCATAGGCAAGTTATAGTGCATGGAAAGCTAATGGTGATTAGCATTCTCCTAAATTACTAACTCATTTCCACTTCTGGTCTACCTTACATAAAGATAACCTAATAGTCTCTATCTTACCATATTATTACTTTTACATCACTTAGTACAACTTATTATTTATCATGCCTATTTGCTTTTGTCTGTCTTTCCACAACAGATAATTTCCTATCCAAGAAAGTCTGTACTGTTCAAAATGTTACACCTTGTACTAACAGATAAAAAATATGATTTTTTTAACAAAAAACAGTTGTGATACCTAGCGAGTCACATACTACAAAGTACGTAAGCATATATGTAATTATTTTAAAAAAAAGTGATTTGGAAGAACAGAATACAGTGTTATAAGAAAGAAACATTAGGAAGCAGTTTAAAAGGGAAGGAGTGTTTCAGGTGGTGATGGGTATTTTTTTGGTTCTTGAGTTTGGATAAATCCAATTAAATTTGGGCCAGTAGCCAAACACCAGGTGAACTACTTAAATTGGGAAGATTTCCTATAAGGCTGAACAGTCAAAGATCTTGGCCCTTTCTCACTTTATCATTACAAATGACCTCCTCCTTATTCAAACAAGGTAAGCATTCAACTACCTCTGGTCCCTTGAGCTTTCTGTCCATTTGGCCAGCACTTCCCCTAAATACCAAAGTGACTGTTTCATTAGATTGAACTGAGGAAATGCTATCCCATAATTTCTGCCAGCAGCTTCATCCACTTGTTTCTACCTGCCAGACTGCTATAGGTGGTTATATTTGTGGCCCTTGAATTAAGTCATCTGTTCCTTGCTCTGGGAGTTCAAATTTGTAAATTACTTCCCTTTCTGACATTTATCTCTAGTTTTACTACCTATTTAAAGAGATAAACACCATCCAAAAAGGAAAAACAGGTATCTAAACAATGAGTATTCTGTTGGGCACCTAACAATACCTGGTGGCCTTGAAATGCAACCCTTATTGATGGAGGCTGTTACTTTGTGGGCAAGAAAGCATTCCACATAACGTAACAGATAACTACACCTACCTTAAACTTTGGCGACCCAACAGAGAATATAAATCCCGGTCTCCATAACTATGTGTTAAACTCTACGATGAAACCAGGTAACTCAACCTTCGTCCATCTATATAACCAACTTCTACTCACTAATAACTGGGGTACATAAGAGTAAAGAAATATTACTGAACATTCGCTGGAAATCATTTGTGCAGTCACATAAATGCTTTGCATACATCCCATTTCATTGGACAGTCCCGCGAACCCTGTTTTACAGCCCAGGCAAGAGTCCGAAGCTGCTCCGTGGGGGGGTAGGGGGGGAGCAGTAGTGCAGGGGTAGTTCGACCCTGCCAGGAAAGGGCGAGTGACACTCGCAGATGTCACTCAAGCGCCTTCACCCCAGGGCGGTCAGAACCCGCGGGGCTGGGCAGGAGGCGAGCTCGGAGCTCATACCTGGGCCAGCGGTGTCCGCGCCGGGGCTCGGGGCGGTGGCGGGCTCCATCCAGCCCTGGGGTCGGCGGCCACAGCCAACATCGCCCCGGAGCCCGGAGCGCCAGCAGGTGGGGGGAAGGGGACGGAAATGTCCAGGCCGGGGTTACCACTCTGTTGTTTCAGGCCTACCAGCTGCCGCCGCCTGGAGAGGCCGAAAGGCTGACACCGCGACCCCTAAACTTTTCTCTCAACGTCCAAAGCCAGTTCGTCGCCCGTCACTTCCCGTGCTAACAGGGGTCCCGAAAATCCCGCGAGAACTGGGTCAGTTTATGTCAGACCTCGCGAGATGAGAATAGAGGCTAACGCGGTTTCAAAGATCTTCCCTCGGGCTCCACCTGCAGGCTTGTAGTGCAAGTCCCGCGAGACCAGCTGGTCTCGTGAGGTTTGAGACTGTTTGCCGCGTGCAGGTCGGAGGAGGACTGAGTAAACCTACATTGGCGGTCCTTGTGGCCGTAATTCTAAGACTTGCTGGTTGCGCGTGGCTCCTCCGTATCTTTGCTGCAGCCCAGGTACGAGATGGGCAGCACCTTCTCAGAGTGCGCTTTCTAGTAAATCATCAACAGCTTTTAAGAGTAGGAAACGCTCAACTCTTGCCGCCATCAAATTCTGGAGCGTTTCCCCGCCTCTTGCCGCTGTCCGGTGGCTTGTGTATAGCCCAGGGGGATAAACCACACCGCGCAAGTTCAAGACGTCAGCCATTCGAGAAGGAGGCAGACGGGACCACCTGTGGACTTCTCGAGCCCCTGCAGAACCAGCCTCGCCGGCTCCAGCACGGGCCACTTGATTCTACCGGATCGCACTGACCGGGTTAACCAAAACGTGCCTGTAGTAGTCTCCTGTTTGTGCTGTAAACAATTTCCGCAACCTTTTTGTCTTTTGTAAAATTTTTTCATTTTTAAAAATTTCTTTTGAAAAAATTTGACTTAAAACCGCACAAATGTGTCACGGGCAGCCCTAATGTAGATCAGCAACCCTATTTCGTTCTCAATCCAATGACAGAGGTCATAATTCCTACCTGGAGGGTGTAAGGAATTGCTTTCTTGCCCGTTCTAGTTTCTGTCTTATTGGCCTGGCCCTTTTTCTCAGAGCCTGTGATAGTTGTCTGAACCTTCCCTTATCAAAAGCTGCCGCAAATTTAACAGTTAAGTAATTGATTGTAATCTCATTTTTAGGCCTGTATCTTTAATATCAGCAAAGTCTTTTGCTGTTTTAGATAATAGTATGTTTTGGGGTTTCAGGAATTAGGACACAAACATCTTTATGAGCAGTCATTATTTTACTTACCCAAGGGCTTTAATTAAAAACAACCACGTGGCTGTTTGTTCTGCAAATAGATCAGAATTCTTTGGCAAATACTAAACAGTAGTAGCATGCTTTCATAAAATGCTTTATCTAGAATATCACTTATTTGCTTAACAGCAGATAAGAGTTTAAGAGAAACATCCAACTCATCCATCCACTGAATGAGATTTTGCTGTTTAACTTGTCAGTGTTTTGTTGTTCTCATCCGTGAAGCTAATAACAGAAACCTATTTAAAGTGGGTAATTGTAAAAAATGAAATAATTAAAACTCCTAGAACAGTGCCTGGTCAGAACAAGGAATATATGTATCACAATAGTGGGGAAAAGCTGCATGCTGCAGAGACATTGTCTCAGCTGAATATTTTGGCTAATAGCTGATGTCATGTTAATAGATTTGATTGATTGATTCTTCTTGAGACAGACTTTATGTAGTTCATGCCAGCCTTGAATTCACTGTATAGACCAGATTGGCCTTGAACACTGTTACCCTCCTGCCTCAGCCTCCCAAGTCCTGGGAGCACTCAGACCCTCATTGGATAAGTGTTTATTATTCATACTCACTGCCATTGTTATGTAAATGAATCAGAAATAATTGTGATTGGAAAATGTCTTAGTGAACTAAGTATCTCATTAAATTCAGCTTCCTGAAATACTACTTCTTCCACTTAACAGCACTTTGTCATTGCCACTGGCTTTGCCTCTCCTCACATAGATACTGATGTCGTGAACATCTAACACTGTAATGCTAGTGACTGCAAAGTGAAATTGTGATATACTCAATGTCCGAAGTGAGTGTAAGTGATATTGGGTAAACCAGTCACATGAAACACTATTGGCAAGAAGGAGCCAGCAATACTAAGCCATTTAAAATTACAAAAATAGAGTTGGGGTGTAAGTGAACATACTCAACTTTAGCATGTATTAGACTATTGAGTTTGACCCCAGCACCCAAAAGAGAGCAAATAATATAATGATAATAAGCATTTTAGGGCTGGGGAGATGGATCAGTGGAATAAGTACTTCCCTCGCAAGCTCAAGAGCCTGAGTTCAATCCCCAGTTCCACCAAAAAAAAAAAAAAAAAAAAAAAAAAAAAAAAAAAAAAAAAAAAAAAAAAAAAAACAAGTTCATGATTTACAGAAAGGTCTGAGAACACAATTCAGTGTGAAAGCCATGGGTTCAATCTCCATTATGTGGTGGGGGTAAAGATGTTAACTAGTGTGTGTGTTTTAAAACCACAGTTTTTTGTGAATTCAATACAATGAAAAACCCAGGTCAAAAAAAAAGGAAAAGTCTAGGCTTGAGGCAGATATTTTGAAAGTTAGATAATTTAACAAATAATACATCTTGAAGATTCCTCATGTCATTTTTACCTGTGTCTTAGGTACTTTCTTATCACTGGGATACAGTATCTTACCACCCACAACGTGAAGGAGAAAGGCTCATTTAGGCTCACATTGTTAGTCCCTAATTGGCCAGCTCCAAGGCAGGAAGGCATGATGGAAGGGGCCTGGGTGGAAGATAGGTTCATACCTCCCGGGGCTAGGAAGAAGAGTCAGAAAGAGTGAAGAGAGGGACTGGGAATAGAGATATATCCTTCTAGGTCACCTGCTCAGTGTGACCTGCCTCACTTGGCCAAACCCCACTTAGGAGCAAATCAGCTGTATTGGCCCCATAATCCAGTCATCCTCCAAACACATGCTGTTTTAAATCTATACTCTAGGGGAGAATGTGCTTTAGTGGTCTAGAGTTTGGCCCAAACTTCCCTGGGAAATGATGAGTGAAAAACTAACTTTCGTGGTCTTACCGTAGACTTGCGAGATAACTGTGACTCTTAACTGTTCTGCCCCACAAAGACCTGTGATTCATTGACTTTGCCTTTGTACCGACACACTTTTCACTCTCCCTCCTTACCCACTTTAGATTTTACAGTCTATTTCTCCCTGTACCTTTCTGTTTTCTACACTTGGCATATTAACCTGCTTAAATTTGTCCTATTCTAAACTTTCATTTAGGGCAGCTGAAATTGTCTGGGGTAAAACAGGAGTATGAGAAAAAAAGTGAACAAGAACTAAAAGATGAAGAAATGGATTTATTTACCAAGTACTATTCAGAATGGAAAGGAGATCAAAAAGACACAAATGAATTCTATAAGTTGATTCCTCGATTTTATTATAGGCTGCCAGCAGAAGATGAAATATTACTACAGAAATTAAGAGAGGAATCCAGAGCTGTCTTTCTACAAAGGAAAAGCAGAGAACTTTTAGATAATGAAGAGTTACAGAACTTATGGTTTTTGCTGGACAAACACCAGACACCACCTATGATTGGAGAGGAAGCAATGATCAATTATGAAAATTTTCTGAAGGTTGGTGAAAAGGCAGGACCAAAGTGCAAGCAATTTTTCACTGCAAAAGTCTTTGCTAAGCTTCTTCATACAGACTCATATGGAAGAATTTCTATCATGCAGTTCTTTAACTATGTCATGAGAAAAGTTTGGCTTCATCAAACAAGAATAGGACTCAGTTTATATGATGTTGCTGGACAAGGATACCTTCGGGAATCTGATTTGGAAAACTACATACTGGAACTGATTCCTACTTTGCCACAGTTAGATGGTCTGGAAAAATCCTTCTACTCTTTTTATGTTTGTACAGCAGTTAGGAAGTTCTTCTTCTTTTTGGACCCTCTAAGAACAGGGAAGATAAAAAGTCAGGATATTTTAGCATGCAGTTTCCTTGATGATTTACTGGAGTTAAGGGATGAGGAATTGTCCAAGGAGAGTCAAGAGACAAATTGGTTTTCTGCTCCTTCTGCCTTAAGAGTTTATGGCCAGTATTTGAATCTCGATAAAGATCACAATGGCATGCTCAGTAAAGAAGAGCTCTCCCGCTACGGGACAGCAACCATGACCAATGTCTTCTTAGATCGTGTTTTCCAGGAGTGTCTCACTTATGATGGAGAAATGGACTACAAGACCTACTTGGACTTCGTTCTTGCCCTAGAAAATAGGAAGGAACCTGCAGCTTTACAATATATTTTCAAACTGCTTGATATTGAGAACAAGGGATATCTGAATGTCTTTTCCCTTAATTATTTCTTTAGGGC
>PVKA01036812.1:0-21460 GCA_004027165.1 Ctenomys sociabilis
AAAAAAAAATCATCAATGAAATAAAAGAACAGAATCAAACTTGTGAACAAATGGACCTAGTAGACCTTTACAGAGTGCTCCACCCACCAACATCAGAATACACATTCTTCTCAGTGGCACATGGGATGTTTTCCAAAATAGAACATATATTATTCCATAGAACATGCTTAAGTAAATGCTAAGGAATTGAAATTATCTCATGCATATTATCACACCTTATTGCAATGAAATTGGAAATTACTGCCAAAATAAATCACAAAAAAGGGGCTGGGGAGATGACTCAGTAGAATAAGCAATTCCCTGGCAAGAGCAAGGGTCTAAGTTCAATCCCCAGTTCCACCAAAAAGATAAAAGAAATTTTAAAAAAATCCATGAACAATGGAAATTGGATAAAATGCTTCTGAACAATCAATGGGTCACAGACAAAACTAAAGAAGAAATTAAATAACATTTAAAGTCAATCAAAAATGCAGATATAACTTACAGGAACCTGTGGGCTGAAATTAAAGCAATACTAAAATGGAAATTTATAGTAGTGAATTCTCACATCAGGAAAACAGAATGAGCACAAATAAACAACCTGATGCTGAACCTCAAGCTTCTTGGAAAAGAAGAGCAAGCCAAGCCAAAAGCCAAAAGAAGGGAGGGAATTACAAAGATCAGAGCAGAAATTAATGCAACAGAGACTAAGAAAACAATACAAAGAATTAACGAATTAAAGAATTAAAGAGTTGATTCAATAACTCTTTTGAATAAATTAAATTAATAAATCCTTAGCCAACCTTATAAAAATTTCAAATTCATGCAGTGAATAGTGAAGAAGGTGAAATCACTATAGATCTTATAGAAAGTCAAAAGATCATCAGTGCCTATTTAAAAAATCTTTACTTTTGTAGGATGGAAAACACAGAAGAAATGGCCATATTCCTGGATACATATGAATTACCAAAGCTGAATTAAGAAGATATAAATATTCTGAATAACCCAATATTATTTAATGAAATCTAAAGATAATTAAAAACTTACCAACAAAGAAAAGCTCAGGTCTCAAATATTCACATCTGAATTCTACAAGAAATTTAGAGAATATTTAGCATTTACTTCTCAAAATCAATAATGAAATTGAAAGGAAAACAGTTCTCCCAAACTCATTGCTGGAGGCAAGTATTACCAAAATCTGAGAAAGCCCAACCAAAAAAAGAGAATTAAAGGTCAATCCCTAATGAACACAATCATTCGTGATACAAACTCTATAGAAAATCAGAATAGATGGTCTTTACTTCGATCTGATAAAAGCGATCTATGAAAAAACAACAGCCAATATCATACTTTTAATGGATAAAAACTGAAAGCTTTACTTTAAGACCAGTAACAAGACAATAATTCCACTGTCACCATTCTTATTCTGTATAGTTATTGAAACACTGGTCTGACCAATTAGACAAGATCAAAAAATAAAAGGAGTAAGGATAGGAATGGACAAAGTCAAATTATCATTATTTTTTGAGATGGTATTTTAAATAGAAGATCCCCAAAACTCCACCAATAGGTTTCTTAATTTAATAGCCAAATTCAGTAGCATAGCTGGATACAAAGTCAACACTCAAAAATCAATAGCAGTCCTGTCACAAATAGCAAACTCACTGAGAGAGAAATTAGGGAAACCATACCCTTCATAATAGTGTAAAAAATGAAATACTTAAGAATCAATCTAACAAAGGAAGTCAAAGATCTAAACAGTGAAAACTGCAGCACTCTGAAAAAAGAGATCAAATAGTATTTCTGAAAATGGACAGATATTCCTTGCTCATGTATAGGAAGAAGCAACATTGTGAAAATGGCCATATTCCCAAAGCTGTTAAAGAGTTGATGCAATCCCAATCAAAATACTATTAGCATACCTCGCAGATCTAGAGAAAATATTCCTAAAATTCATCTGGAAGCAGAAGAGATCTAGAATAGCAAAAGAAATCCTGGGCAACAAAGGCAAGGCAGGAGGCATCACAATTTCTGACTTGAAATTACAGTACAAAGGTACTATGGTAAAATCAGCATGGTACTGGAAAAAAAACAAACAAACTGATGCATGGATCAATGGAATAAATTATAATATGCAGATGCAACTACAAACACATTCAGTGAGTTTATCTTTGACAAAGGAGCCAAACATGTTCTTTGAAGGAAAGATAGACTCTTTAATAAATGGTACTGGAAAAACTGGCTTTCAACATGCCGTAGACTAAAACTAGACTCATGTCTATCACCATGCACTGAAGTAATGTAAAAACAGATCAAAGATCTAAATATTAAAACAGAAAATATATCTACTAGAAGAGAAAGTAGATAGAATTCTTGAAGACATAGTAATAGGCAGAGAATTTATGAGCAAAACTCAAACTTCATAGGAATTACTTCAAAGAATCACAAGTGGGATCTCATCTTATTTACATTTTGCACAACAAAGCAAATCACCAATAGAGCAAAAAGAAAAGCCATGAATTGGGGAAACAGTTTAGCTAACTGTCCCTCTGACGCAGGATTTTTAAAACATATGGAGAATTTTAAAAATGAGGCCCCCGAAATTCAAAGACCCAATCAAAAATGGGCATCTGAGCTTAATACTTCTAGATGAGGAATTACAAATGGAAAATAAATATATGAAAAAACGTTAAACTTCATTGGTCATTCAAGAAATGCAAATGAAAACAACACTGAGGTTTTATCTCACTTCAGAAAGAATGGCTAGCATCAAGAAGTCACCCAATAGCAAATGCTGCTGGAACTGTGGGGGAAAAGGAATCTTTCTCCACTGCTTGTGGGAGTGTAAACTTGTACAACCACTGTGGGACCCAGTGTCAAGTTTCCTCAAAGAACTAGGATTATTGGTTCCATTCGACCCAGCTATTTCCCTTTTGTGTACTTTTCCAGATGAATTGAACCCATCACACCAGGCTTTTAAATAATCAAACATAAGACAATGTTTGATTATTATTTTCCATGCTTCTAAAAGCATATATGTTCAAGTTGGCCAACATTTCATGGGGCTCTTTGCAGTGGTAGATTTAGGGTTTTTTTTATATTCACCCAAATAACATTTGATGGCATTGATGACTGATGGATGAAAGAATGCTGCACAATTCAGCCACATAGGTGCACTCATGTGATTAGGATGCAGTGGGTCACAGCTGTCTTGGAAGCAGCTCAAGTGCCCATCAGCTGAGGAATGGATAAAAAAGATGTGGTATTTTTATACAATGGAGTATTACTCAGCTATGAAGAAAAATAAACTTAAGGCTTTTCTAGGTAAATGGATGCAATTAGAGATCATACTCATAAGTGGAATAAATCAGACTTGCATGTATAAATATCATATTGTCTCTCTAGTGTAAGAAACCAAAAGAGCAAACAAAATCTGTGAAGTACAATAGATGTTGCTCAAAGGAAGTAAGTTGCTCAAAGGAAAAGAACAACTCAGATGTGGGAAAAGAGAAAAGAAAGAAAAAAGGAAGGGAAAAAAGTGCATACACACATAAGATAGCTAAGATAATTGTACTACTAATTTATGTTGGTTTATTGAAAAGAACAGTGAATGCCAAATTGATCAATTTTGCATGCCTATATCTGGCAGTTTAAACAACCGCTTTGAAGATAACAATATGCAACATAAAAATCATTGTTAATTTCCTATCATCCTGTTTTGAAATTCTGCATTGTTTTTATTTTTTATTTTTATTCTCTTAAAAAAAAACCCTCTGGCTCCTTACTCAGGAATCTCACTGTGGACTGGTAGCACATTCAGATTTCATCTGGGCTAACAATGGCCTACAAGATTATCATTGGGAGCTGAGGGCTGTGAGGCTTATCTTTGCTAGCTGCCTCTATGTGTTGGTAGGGGGCTGACTAGCTGTGGTGTAAAGTGGTTGCTCGAATTTTGGGTCCTATTGTCCCTTCCTCTTTTCAGAGATGTACAAAGAACATCATCCTACCATGATGTTAGTGTGACTTTGCTAAAGTTTTGTTATCAGGTAGAAGCCTGCTCTGCAGAAACCCTTTATGATATTTGACCTATTTCAGCAGTGTATGGATGTTTCTAGAAAAGAACAATGAGAGCTTAGCCTAGACAGGACAGACAAAGGGACGTTAGAGAGGGAATGCAGTGTTCAGAACCCATTGGAGCCTGCAGTGCTCAGGGACACAGAGATAATGTAACCTTTGACTAACTGCTGTGGCTTAAGAGTTGTCAGCTCAAACAGAATTGCTACATCCATTTAATTAGAGTTTAATTTCTCTTTACACATTTGGTTTTCAAAGATTCTAAGAAGTAATTATTTCCAGTATCAATTGACTAGGAGGAACAATCCTCAGCTTAGAACAAGCAGCGTAGGGACGTTTGTCTCATCCCTGTTCAAGCAGCCTTCCAGGAGTGGTGTGAGCTTGGCAGCATCACGCATCACAGCCCTGTGGAGAGAGGGAGGCAGGAGCTGGCAGAGAGGCAGACACCCGGCAGGGTGCAGGCAGAGGCTGAGGTGCAAGAGAGAACTCCCTTCGCTTCTGTCACTTCTCAGAGTCCAAGGATGACACGCGAAGCGGTAAAGCTCCAAGTGGTGCTCTAAGGAGCATAAGGTGTGGTGCTGCTCAGGCCATTGGATACAGAAACACGAGAAGGAGCCCGAGTTGTCTTCAGAAGGCAATAAAAACTCCATGTGCTTCGATAGATGATCAGATCCATGCTCCTAACCCCTGAATCCGAATTACCTTTTGGAGGAGCATCAGTCAACTTGCACTGAAATCCTTAGATGTTCTGCATTGTACAACACAGCCTGAGTTATGGTGTTTTGAGCTCAGAGTACTGGGGAAAACACCCCAGTCAATGTAATAGAGGTCACTGTTGATAAAGTCAGTTACTAAAACAGGAAATGAAGTTTTAGCAATTACTATTGAATCTGTGATCTCACAATTCCAAGTGTGGCCATCATTATAATTAAGTTATTGAGGGCTGGGGAGATGGCTCAGTGGGATAAGTGCTTCCCTGGCAAGCACAAGGGCCTGAGTTCAATTCCCGGTTCCACAAAAAAAGAGAAAAAAAAATTAAGCTATTGCAGTGCACTTTACAGAACAAGGGGTTGATAGGTTATAAAAATTAAGGATATTGGAATATGTGACAACTAATCACCCAAAGGACAGACTGATTAATCATAATGGAGCTAGGTGTCATCTTAGTTCCCAAATAGTTACCTGTCCTGTTTATAATATATATGACTAGACAGAAGTCCTAAGGTTACATAAGTAGGGTTTTTATGTGTGTGTACATGTGACATGGGACTAAGTTTCCAGAGACCATATTACATATGCATTTTTTAAACCAGTGAATTCTGATACACAGCAAAACTGGTGACATGTACCAAGAGCTCCTACAGATGACAGTGTGATTTCAGTGGTGGAAGACACAAATGATAGATGCATGTTAGAAATTTGAATAAAATTTAGTAAAATATGAGAATGGAAAGAAATGTTTCTAAATTTGCAATCTGTATCATGCTTAATTTTATAATACATGTATAACTAAATTAGTAAATTAAAGTCAATGTTTGATTATTATTTCCTATGTTTCTAAAAGTATATATGTTCAAGTTGATCAGAATTCCATGTGGGCTCTTTGCACTGGTATATGTAGGTTTTTTTTTTTTTTTTTTTTTTTCTTGGTGGTACCAGGGATTGAATTCAGGACCTTGAGCTTGCCAGGCAAGCATTTATTCCACTGAGCTGTCTCTCCATCCCAGGGGTTTTCTTATATGTTGGTCCAAATAACATTTGATGGCATTGATGACTCGATGTATGAAATAATGGCTGCCAAAACCACCCAAATGTGATATAGTAGAATTTATTGGGGAGCTCTACACTTTATTGGGGAGGTCTTTCTGAAAATCCTCTAGATTAAGAGAATGAGGATTTCTAGGGCTAATGACTAGCTAATGGTACTGTGTTTCAGAAAGTACTGTCACTAAGTATAAAGAAAAGCCAGAATTAAGACCACTACCCTAAGACATGTTCTAAATGGAGAGCATATAATGGTTAAGAGGAAGCAATCTGCTGTGTTTCAATCAGAGCTATTCCATGAACTAGCTGTGTGATGTTACAAAAAATCTCTACATCTTACTCCTCCTCTTCTTGCTCCTCCCTTCTCACTCTCTGCTTTCTGGGGAGAAGCTTTCCTCTGCTATTCTCTTCACCATGCCATTCTACCCAACACACCATGGACTGACCCCTCTGAAAACCATGAGCCAAACAAAACCTCTCCTTCTGTAGGTTGCATCATGTTCTGTGTCCCAGCAACAAGAAGGCTGACCAATATACTTGTATGTCCTCCAAACATCTGTCAGTGCAGGACATAGGTCAACACAAGACAAGGATATGAATTGTACAAACACAATTAAACTCAAGACAGTACAAGCCATGAGTGATGGAAAGCCAAAGAAGACAGGATGCCCCGGTGAGAGGACTGTGTGGAGGCGGTGATGAGTAAGCTGGGCATTGAAGGATGAAGGGTGGGGTTTCATCAGGTGCAGCTAGAGAAATGGGAAAAAAGAATTCTAGACTTTTTAGGCAGAGGGAATAAATGAGCAGAAATATGAAGATGGAGAAGTGCCAGAAGTCATTTCATTTAATTGATATATAAGGTACGGGAGGGATGAGTTGGGGGATTAAGTAGAGCAAGGGTTTGTCATAAAAGACCTTAAATGCTAGGGTGATCAATTTATACTTAATTTTTCAGTCAGTGGGGAGCCTTTGAGACTTTGTGGAAGGGCTATCACAGCTGTGCTCAAGGAAGAGTAATTATTTTTAAGATGGCTGAGAAGGGAGAGAGTTGGGAGGGAGATAGAGAGGATGATAAGAAGTTGCTAGACTATTTCAGATGAGGGTTAATGTGAATTTAAACAAGAGTGGTTATAGAGGGACAAGATAGTGGCAGAATCCAAGGGACATGATCATTGATTGATTGCTATATAGGAAAAAGGAATAGTCAAAGATGGAACCAAGATCACCAGCCTGAGGGAACAGGGAACCAATGGAGTAATAAACTGAAAGAGTAGAACCGGAACAGCTTGGGGGCTGAAATGCCAGACAGGGCCACAGTTAATGTGGAGCATGAAGACAGGAAATTAAAAACTAAATAGTGCACCAGTAGCCATGATTCCCCTCTACCTGTAGCACCTAACTCTGTGTTTCAACCAGGGTAAGTGGTGGAAAACTGGTTCTTGAGTTGGTTCAGAAAACTTCTCTTCTTGGGCCAAACTGCTTTGGTTTCGGTTTTTTGGCAGAACTGGGGATTGAACACAGGCCCTTGTACTTGCTAGGGAAGCACTTATTCCACTGAGCCATCTCCCCAGCCCCTGCTTCAGTATTTGTTGTTCAGGTTTCTTCCCCTATAGAACATAGCTCCCCAAGAGGGGGGCAAGACTAGCTTCCGGACTCGGTCCCATTTTCAAATGGAGGAGGGAGGAGCTTTGTGATACGGTCCTCTTGCCTCAAGCTCCATAATACTGGGCTTACAGGTATGTGTCCTCCCATCTAGCAGAAAGATCTTGAGTTGGAGTCCAGCCTGTGCAACTTAGCGATTTAGAGACACTGCCTCAAAAAATATAAAGGAATGGCAATGTAGTTCATGATGAAGGCCCTGCAGTTTGATTCCTAGCACTCCCCAAAGACACACTCACACACACACACACACACACACACACACACACGAGAAAGAAAAAGCACGAGAAACAGAAAGAAGGTGTCACAGTGAAGATGCAAACTTGGTTTCCTGGGCTCCAACCGCTCATGCCGGCCCCTGTGCTGCACACAGCCTCATGGCTTCAGGGAGGGGGCTGGGATGATTCTGCTACTCGTGTTAGCTGTTGGCTGCTGCCTGACACTACTGCGGCTGCCTTTTGTCACTCGAGCCATTCCCTGAACGCCATCCTGCCTTCCAGGTTCTTCCCTTGCTCAGCACTTGCGAACCCAAGGCAGTCTGGAGCCTGCTAGGAGGCTGGGAAGAAGCTGCATCTTCCTCTGCAGTGTCTGTTGTCTCACTCTCTAGGGCGTGGAGCAGAGTGTGAAGTGCCCTGGCCTTCTTACCAGGTGGACGGAGAGGGGCTCCCAGCCTCGCAGCTTCATTGCCAACCCTGTGACCCAGGCCAGACTCTGCACCTTCAGATATCTCCACTAGCACCCATTTCTTCATCTTTAAGAAAGCTTTAATTTCTATACAGGCTTTTGAGAGTCTCTATCTCTGTCTTCTCTCTCTCTCATTCTCTCGATGGAATCACTCCTTCCTTAGTGATCTTAACTGTCCTATTTCAGAGAAAACAAGACGGTGCTGCTACACTGTACTTGCAACTTCTTTACAGCTCTCAGCCTTAGGATGGAGGTGGTGAAGATATCTTGGAAGACTGGATTCTGAATATAAGTCCAGCATTATATATGCTCATTAGCTTCCCTCCAGATAATCCATGCACATCCCAGTCCTCTCTCTGTGTATAAAGGTATTGTTTACCTCAGGTCCTGAAGTACAGTAGCCTGAGAGAGATTACAAGACAGTCATCAGAATTATAACCAAATAATATTGCTTACAATTTGAGGCAAGGAAAGGAGAAGATGGACACTGAAGACCCTGGAGAAGCTAGTATGGGTCTGAATAGCTGAGCCGGGTAAGCAGTGGATTTCATCCAGGAGCTGCTCTGGAAGCATGGCCAACACCCCCAGCTCATGTTTTACATTCTTGGGACCTGTGATTTCATAGGCAGTTCAAATTCATGAAGCAACCTAGGTAACAGAACCTCATCAGTATGTTGAGATTGAAAATATTCTAACCAACTCCATCTTCAATAGTTATAGCCTCTACTATCAGCCTCTAGTCTTTTTCCTTGTTGGTATGAGCTATATTTTTAGTGTGCTTTTTTGTTTGTTTTACCTAAATACAGCATTACTAGATGCCATTATGCATGATGTAAGTGCACTGATATTTCACAGAATCATAGTTACAATTATTTGCACAATAAGTGGAAGTTCACCCAAATTTAGCTCAGATACTGAAACTAGTAAAATCATTATCAGATAGTAAGGAAAAGGTTTGAATTACATAGTTGAGGCTTCTGTGGAGAGCAGGGCAAGCCTCCTAGCCAGTTCCAATTGGCTTGAGATAACCAGGAAAGGAGGTTGGCTGTGGGGCTGGGGCAGCGGGAGAGTTACCACGCAGAGCAGGCACAGTCTTTCTGGGTTTGAATGAGGAAACTCTTAGGGTTTTCTAGCAGCTTTACTAGATACAAGCATACAGGGGAAGTAGAGAAGGGTGGATAAATAGCTCAAATGTCAAAACTTGGGGCCAAAGTCTCCACTCCACACTCTATGGCCATAATGACAAGCTGTCCATTGGTATGAGACACTAGTTCAGCTGCCCAAACCAGTGCCCCAGTGGCCCACACAAATACTATGCCCTCTGGACCTTCTGCTCAAGCTCAACCCTGGCCTCATTTCTTCCTCTCTCCAAGCTGGAAGCAAAGCTGGACCCCACTGCGCTCTGCTAATGCACTACCCACTACACTGACCTCATTTCAATAACAAGAGTTATAGTGCAGGGGTGAACTTAGCAGGAAGTGAAAGGACTATACACTTTTTGAGGATTCAATAAAAAGGATTTAGAAAAATAAAGAATGAGGAACGCGGAGAAGAGCGGGAATAAGGGTTTCTAAAAACAAGGATGGAATTAGGCTGTGTCCACTTTCTAACTGCTCCAGGTGATCAAGCGCCTCTACCACTGCCAGGGAAGGCTGCTTCCTCGGCCACTTTATCTAGCACCCTCATGACTGAGGCCGGGAGGAAGATGGCAGTGAACAAAGCCAGAGGCTGTGAACTTACTAGGCTCTTCAGGTTTCTTATCCCTGTGACTCAGGTTTGCTTCCTTGTCTTCAGGGAGCTGGTCCATGGCCAGGACTTTGTTTCTGGCAGAAAGGAGCACACAAAACTCTCCTGTTGAGGACTTTAATTGGCCTTCTGTTTTGTGTAGATGTGTGAAGACCGTCCTCAGCCTGCTTTATAAATACTTTCTTGCTCTCTAGAGTAGAGCTATGGCCTCAAGCTTTATAATGGATTTTACATGCAGGGAAAAGAAAGAAAAATGAGTTTTTAGGACTTTCTTCTCTGTTAGTTTGCAACACAAAGAAACATTCTCCTTTGCCAAACATTTTCCCAACCCCAAAGTGATTGGTTCATCCAGTGAAGAAATTAGGAGATTAAAGAAGTAGAGGAAAACCCTGAGGTCTTTAGGTCCTCACTTCATTTTCTCATTTAAGACTCTCCTTTTTCTTCCACTTGACCTTTTCCTGCCACCTTTTCTATTTCAAATCTGCTCCAACTTCACTGGTTTAATGTCCAGAAGAGCTGAGCTGTATTCAACTCTTTTCAGATCTTTTATTCCTCTTTGGATTCTGATAAATGGATGAGGAGAGTTTGTAGAATAATCTCTCCACTGGCACAATCCAGCATGCCAAAGTGCTGCTAAGAGATGCACAAGTGATTACTTAAGACGTGACTTTGGCTGAAAATATTTCTGAGCACCAGTTCATAGTTACAGGGACAGCAGATATTGGTGACACAGGAAGTCTTATAAGTCAGAGATTTGGTAATGAATTAGTTTTTAAAAATTTATTTGTTTGGTACAGGGTCTCGCTACACAGTCTGGACTCAGTGACCCTCCTGTCTCAGTCTCCCCAGTGCTGGGATTAAAGGTGTGCAGCACCATGCCTGGCTTCAGGGCGGACCCACCACCGTGGAGTAGCAGGGATCGAATCCAGGTCCTTGTGTTTGTCAGGCAGGCACTTAGACCACCCAGTTATCTCCCCAGCCCATGAATTGTTATTAAAGATAGGACATTGGCCAGAGGACCCAGGAAAACTGGAAGCCCATATTTTCCTGCAGGTGAACTGTAAGGGGGACGCACACACTGGACAGTGGCTGGCCTATCAGATGGTCCTTCATGATAGCTGGGGCTTTTTTGCAGGACCTAGGCAAAAATTGAATGAACTGGATATCTTTTTTTTCCTCAGTCTACAAAACTAGTTTGCATGATTTCCTCCAAGTCACAGCCATCAGTACCAGAGAAAATAGAGAAAAAAGGCCAAGCAATGCCCTGGAATCTGGCCAGTCACAATCCCGTGTTCCTCTATTAGGACAGAAAAACAAAAACAAAAACAACAAAAAACAAATCTGAAAGTGCCTTCAGATGCTTTCTCTGTGGAGACCAGAAAAGAAAAAGCACCTTGAAAATGTTGTATCCCCAGGGGAAACACACTTGTCACTTAATCCAAGCCTTCAGCCTTTCCTTGTCACCCTTCCAACATCTTAATGTAGCTCTAAAGTTGGACTGCAAATCTATCATAGACCCAGTGCTTCTCTCATCTTTTAGAATAATTCACTGAATCAATCACTTTTGAGACCCACCCCATGTTTTCTCCTACTGCCCTGCCTTCCCTTTATTTCAAAGAGAATATTTTCTTTTTTCTCATTTTTTTTTTAATGTATTACAGAGTCTGCAGGGAATGTAGGGTCTCACTGCGTAAATTGGACTCGTAGTGATTCTCCTGTTTTCAGCCTCCCAAGCATTGGGATTACAAGTGCGTGCCACCACGCCCTGTCTCAATCACTGTCACAGCATGTCTTGAGCCCTGACAGCTGCACTCTGCCTAAGCAGGTGCTTCAGTACCCTGAGCTATCTGGCCGGCCCACAGAAAGAACATTTTCTACAAGAAATGCCCCTAGATTCAGCAGAAGGTGGCTCTACTTTCATTGGACATATGCCTATAAAGAATTCCCTGGATTTCTCTGTGTTATGCAGACACTTTCACTACTGGGGACAGTTGTGTCTGGTTCACCTCCTATGAGGTATGGGACCTTCTCTGTTCTGCAGCCCTGTCCTCATCATGAACAGCTCAGTTTTCATCAGTAACCGATATACCTAGAATCTCAGTGTCTTGTAACAGCAATGCTTATTTCTCCCTCTTCTACTTGTCTGTTTTATAAGCCTTATTGTGTCTTTATTCTGGGAGCAGGAAGGAGCAACTCATACCTGAACCTGGTGGTAGAGGGACAAGAACAACAAAGGAAACATGTGATGGCCCTTGTCACTTTTGCTTGAAAGTGGCTTGTTGCACCTGTTGACACTCTATTGGCTAAAAATGTCACATGACCAGTCCCTGTGTCAGTGGTATGTAAACCATAACTCTTTTCTAGGAAGAAGAGAGTGAGTCATTGGGGACAATAATGCCTACCTCAGGTTGATGAATCAGGGGCCCTTGAGTGATGAATGAACCATAAACCTAGTAATTGGCATCAATAAGACCTTGGTTCTCATGGGAAGATTCTCTATGACATATCTCTTACAATTGGAGGTAAGGTTTCCACTAAGAGACTCCAAAATGTGTGACACTATAATGCACTGAATGTTTGTGTCTTTGTATTGGAATTCTAACCCTCTATTAGGAAATGGATCTGGGAGAGATAATTAGATCAGAAGAGAACTGTACTTGTGAACGGGATTAATGCCCTTCTGTGTGGAGGCCCAGAGCTCTCTTTCTACCAAGTAAGATACAACAAGAAACCAGCAGTCTGCCTCTGAGGAAAAGGCCCTCACAGAATCTGGCTACTCTGGCAGCCAGACTTTGGCCCCCATAGCTGTGATCAATAGGTTTTTAGCATTCATAAGCTACCCTGTCTCTGGTTCTTTCTTATAGCAACCCAACTGGCTAAGCAAATAAATATCCTGGCCCTGTTACACAAATGCTGTGATACCGTGGAAGCATCACTTTTTGTCAGGGACTCAGGCTCATGATCAGGACCATCCCCTTGGGCTTTATTGTGACATGGAAACACTGCTAAGGGAAGTTTATACATATAGGTTTTATGCCACTCCTTTAAATGCTTCCCAGGCTATTTGGCTTTCAAAGCTCAAGATTACATTTTCTAATTGTTCTGTCTTTTTCCAAAAACACCACACTCCTGACTATTTTGTCTTGATAGTGAAAGCAAGTCTTCCTTTAGCCCTCGCATCGTCTGGAAGTTTATTAGAAATTCAGGATCTGGGCTGCATCCCAGGTTTTTTTTAAACCATATTCCGCCTCTTAATAAGTCTCTCAGGTGTTAAATATGCAACTCAGTGTTGGTGAAGCTGTTCAGTGGCTCAGAACCTTGGGGGCACACTGGTATCACACTGATATCACCTAGGGAGCAGCACAAGTACTGATGTGAAGCCCAGCCCCTCCCTCCCCAGAGCCCTGACCCAGTTGGGCTGGGGAGTGGTGAGGGTGCTGGGAGTTGAAGAGCTCCCTCGCTGTTTCTGATGCATAGCTCAGGCTGAGGCCGTTGCTGCCTGGCAACTTGCTCCCAGTTGCATGGATTTGCCGGTTCAGAGATTAGGAAAGTGAGCTTTCCCACAACTGGGCACCTATGTTGCTGATCTTGGGCATGAACCACTCTCCCAGCAAGGGCTGGAGGAGCCTGGATGTACAGAAATACTTACAGCCTTGGTTCTTGAAGAGCAACTGTCAGACTGACAGAGAATACTGTCTCCAGTCTGCACATACACTGCTATGTAAGCTTAAATGGAAGAATCTGAGCTACCAAGAGGGTGAGCAGGATTGTCAAGGTCATACAGATCCTATGGGGAAGAACTAGAATTTGTATTTGACTCTAATTTCAAAACCATAGACCTTTTCTTCCAAGCCCAGAGAGCTTTGGTTCTCAACCTACAAGAGCTATGGTGTTTGCACTTTGTAACATCTGCTGTAGCTGCTCATAGAGCCGTGTCACTTTCTCCCAGAGTCTGGTTAGGGTAAGATTATCAAGGCAAGGAACACATGCCTCAATCTTTCCCAGAGACTCAAAGGGTGCAATATTATAGTCAGGAAACCTGGATCATCCTAAGGACATTTCCATAGTTTTACAAATTGAATAGTACAAATTGATCAGTGCTGGGAAACTGCATGACTCCCTAGGAAAGGGTGGAATTGTGGATTGTTACTATAATGCCAAGTGCACTAGGAGCCTGAGTCCTGTTGAATCTGATGTTAAGTTTGCTCATTTTACAGATGCAGAAATGGGAACTGAGGTATAAAGTTGTCCAATATGAAATAGCTGCTAAGAAGCAAAGCTAGCATGGAAATGCAGGCTTAATCACTGGGCAATCTTTCTTTCTTTCTTTCTTTCTTTCTTTCTTTCTTTCTTTCTTTCTTTCTTTCTTTCTTTCTTTCTTTCTTTCTTTCTTCTGTGGTACTGGGGGTGGAACTCATGCTTCATGCATGTTAGGATATTTCTCTACCACTGAGCTACACCCTTGAGCCTGACTTAATTTCCTAAGTGCACTACCTGCCAGTTGAGTTCCATCTGGGTCATTGCTTGCTATATGCCAGCTTGAGGACAGACTGCTCTACTTTCCTTAATATTGGAATGATTTTTAGAAGAAATGGAAGAGCTTTGGGTAAACAAGCGGACGAGCAAGCCCCGTCAACCATCACTCCATGAGAGATATGTTGGTGCCAGGGCATCTTGTTCCGGTGCTTATTTTTGTCTTTTAATAGAACAAGAGAGAAAAGTGACATTGTTAATTGGGGGAGCAAACAGGCAGTTTGGGTTCAGGGTGCAGTTGTTTAAAGTTGTGTAGGGATTCAACTTTCCAGACCCGAAACCTTGGATAATCTTGTAAAGCTATAGAAACTTTTCTTTTTTCCCTGAGGCAAGGAAACCACTATTCCTCCAGGAAGCAGCGCTTTTGAGTGGGCACCCAAATCAGCACAGGGAGTGCATTCTCTAGCTACTGAGAGGATGCTTCCAGGGTTAATTTTGGTGAAACAATCTGAAAGAATACCTGAGAAAAGAGTTATAAATAGCAAAGAGGGCATGCACACTAGACATGCTTATCGATCAGTGGAGAGAACTGCTTATGAGGAAGGCATAGGAGGTACAGGTCAGAGGCTCTGCAAGCTCTGCCTCTTCACTCTGGGCCTCCCATTTCAAACCTTTCTTCTTCTGGCTAAAGGGTGTGGCAAGGGGCCTGTCCTGAAGAAGTGAGTGGATTTCAGAGTGAAAAGGGAGGGTAGACTCATATTTGCTGAGAGTGGAAGGGGAGACTTGAAAGTTAAACTTAAAACATAACTAACTCATATTTCTGCTTCCCCTAAATTTCAGTTGACTGGGCAAAGCCCTCATTTCTTTGAACAGCCACATCTCAACTCACCCCCTCCCCCATCCCTTTTTTCTTAAGGAACCTCCCAAGGAGTACGAATCCACACTTTATTCACATCCTTATCTTACATGCCCCCCACACCACTCAGGTCAGGGAAATTTAATATAATTTCCATTTCTGACATGAATCCTATCTTATTTCCTAAGGCCTTGTCATTTAAAACTCAAAAATCTGGACGAGTTCTTAGTTGTTGCTGCACTGCTGTTCTCGTTCTCCTTTATTGATTTCTGCTACTACAGCTTTCCTAAGAAAATGAGTGTTGAAGATATGCGTATTGAATTGAGAGGATCTTTGCTTTATCCTGCTGATGACTAGAAGACAAAGTCTTCAGAAAGACCCCGCTCCCTGTTTTGCAGGGCCATCATCTGACTGTTCTTACCTGATAGCTAATCTTGGGTATCAAGTCAATTGGCTTGAGAGATGTTGAGGAGGTCAGAAAGTTCACTCCCATGGGTGGGTCTCGGTGACATGACCTTAGGGACTGTACCTGATCCCTGATCCCTGATCCCTTCCGTTCTGGCTTTTCCCAAGATCTCTACTTCCTGACTGCCATATAGTGAGTGACTTCCCTCCACCACACCTGCACACATTCTGCACAATGTTTTTTCTTTTCTTTGTGTGTTGGAGTGAACCCCTGAAGCCGTGAGCCCAAGTACAACTTTTCTTCTTTAAGTTATGTGGCCCATATTTTATCCCAGCAACAGAAAGTATTCCTGCTTTCCTTCCCTTTGGGAAGCCCTCCTGGCTTTAGTGGGGTTAGGGAGGTGGTGTAGAAAAAGAAAAAGAAAGAGGTAAGGAACTGGGTTCATGTGACAAAGGTACAATGATGCCTTATAAGGCTTGGGGCTTTTCTGTTCCATGTGTTCTCTAGCTGCTGGCTGAACTCATTACTTAAATAAAAAGAATGTTCACATTCACTTTTCTTCCATTTGCTTTTGTATGGAAGAATGGGACAGAAATTGGAGTGGAGTGTGGCTTTATTTTTTTATCCTTCATATCAAAAGAGCTTTGTAGCTCTGGAACTGTAATTCCTCAACTAGTTTGTCATGGGCAAAAGTAAACTCATTAAGTTCCCCCCCCCACCTACTGCTCTTTGTGGATTCAGATGGTAATTCACAGGGTCTACTTAAGTGCCTAAGGCTTGAATCTTGAAATAATCTTTTCTTCTCTTTCCCTCACAACTCACTCAGGCAGCTGGAAAATAAATGCTCTTGATTCTAGCTCCTCAATGAAAATATTAAAGACTGATTCTCTCCAGGGCAGAGAGAGTCCCTGTCCCTATCTTAGTTGAGAATAGGAAATTTCCTCTGGAAGTTCTAGGAGACCCTGTGCTTTTTCTTTGCTCTAAACTTCTTTAATTTGCCAAACCACTCTGTTACACATGAATCTTCCTACAGCACATCTACTTGTTGCCACTGCTTTTTTTTTTACAAACTCTCTTACAAAAGAAAGTTTCAATCCTTTCATAGAATGCACACTGCCTTCCTGGGACTTCCTGAGTCAGCAACAGAGTCTGGGCATGGTGGCGCACCGCTGTAATCCCAATGCTGGAAAGGCTGAAAACAGGAGGATCACTAGGAGTCTGATCTGTATCTTGAGACCCTGTACCAAATACATTAAAAAAAAGAAAGAAAAAGAATACCCACTGCACACTCAGTCAGACTTCCTTGCCTCTCTCTCTGTCCTCCATCAACTCAGCCACAACAAGCAGCCCACCTTTTCCAGATTGCAGTCTCCAAGGTTTGCTCATGCCAATTCGTCTACCTAAACTCTTAATTTTTGTTTTTTTCACTCCTCCTTAACTTGGAACAGTCCTTGCAGACCCCTTTCTTAGGTTAGTTCCCAGAGCACTTCTCCTTCGCCTCTTAGGTCCTGCATCCTAATTTTCATTTAAATGTGTTTCCTCCACTGAATGCATGCTCTTCAGAATGGGGACTGTGCCAAATGTACAGTGACTATGCAATTAAGTATAAATGATTGATTACATTCATATCACATTCCAGCTCCTGAAGACATGAAAGACTCAAGGACTTTTTTTTTCCCTACTCCTCCTTCTTCTACTTTTAATTTTGAGATAAGCAGTTCAAGCTTAGGCAGTCATTTTCTCTTTTTCTTTCCTTTCATTTGTGTATTTGGCACAGAGACAGATTGGACTCGTGGTGATACTCCTGTTTTCAGCTTCCTTAGCACTGAGATTACATGTGTGAACCACCATGCCAGACTCTGTCAAAAGCTCAGCGTGCCCCAGGGGCAGTGCAGCATGTGATACTAGGGATTGAACCCTGGTCCCTGAGCTTGCCAAAGCAGCTGTTTTGTCTGTTGAGCTATTTTGCTGGCCCATTTTCCCTTTTTCAAATCTTACTTTCCATTCCTTTATCTCCTCATCACACCCTTCACTTCTGACCCCGATTCTCTGGCCTTTGGGACTGTTAAGACAACCCTTTCCTCTGAAAGAGCTCACACAGCCACCTTCCTCACTGCTAGAGGAAACATCAGTAAGATGAAGTGGGCCCACCCTAGAGGGGTGGGGAGGCTGTTCTGCATCAACAGTCTGCTCATTGGCAGCCAAACCTAAATATAAAGCAGCTGCCAGGAGGAGGTTGGAATCCATTCAAGTGGAATCAGGGTCAGAGAAACAAACACACATAGAGAGGGAAGAAAGAGACATTAGTGTCAAACCCAGAGAGCCCTAAGAACAGGTCTGGGCCTGGAGGTTGCTCCTAACAAGCCATTATAGTGTCACTGAAAAACCTGGTTAGAAATGGGCCGGGGAGATGGGATGGGGCAGGGTGAAAAATCACACAAAGAACATTCCAGCCCATACACCAATTATGAGTGAGTCCAGGGAGTGGGCAAGAGGAACTTCAGGGTTGAGTGGCTGGGAGCCAGCTGTCACTAGCCATGAGAAGGAGAAACTTTGCAGCAGTCATGCTTTTTCTGGGTTGCCGAGGCATCTTTATATGAGACCCAATCCCTACAATCTTACAGCATCTCAGGGAAGATTTATGAAAGGAGTGATACCAGTCACATCCATGGAGCAGTTAGCAGTTTCCCATACCATTCCAGAAAGGACATTTTGAGCACAGACTTATGATCCTGGGTTCGTGGATCATAGGCAGTTCAGCTGACATGTTCCCTGCTGTGCGACGGACAGGAGAACCTTATCAGTGGGGATGGGATGAGTTAGCTGCTGTGGAAACCCCAACTCTGCTGTGAGATGTTTCCCAAGGAGGTCCCCTACTGGGCTCATGGTATGGCACAACCTCCTTTAAAAGAAATGGAGGAATCTGGGCTTTACCAGACCTCTTGGCTCAGGGGGTCTTCTCCAGTCTCCAGCACCAGTGTGTCAATGTTCTGGTACCTATCATTCCATAGACTCTGAATATCAACTAGGGAAAAGCTGGGTATTTCACCACAAGCAGTGCGTGGGGATGGCCACCAGTAATGAAGAGATAAAGTAACTGAAGAGGTAAGCTAGTTCAAGGTACCAGGGGACAGTGATCCTGCTTAACTGCTGGCCTGGGAAAACTTCAGAGAATTCCTCCTTCCATTTAGGTCTGACATCACCCCTTAACTGGAACCTAGCCATGTTTCACAAGATGTGTAAATTTATTCCAACCTGAACTGTAAAAGCCCATCTCAATGTCTCTCAGTACCTGGTGTCCCCAGAAGACTTGGCACAATCAAGTTTCAGCACCCTGGGCAGCTTTACCTGCCCAGACTCACCAATAGGCCAGACACAAGGGCATTGAGGGCTTTGCCCAAAAGAAACTCCCTTACTGGCTATTGTTCTTTTGGAGACCCAGCACTGTGAAGGGGCACAGCCCTGGTCTCCTGCAGCTTCCATGGCTTCCTCCATGTTCTCAGGGCAGGCAAAGACCTCCCCAGGGTCCTCCCAATGATATCCTCCCAACTCCCCCACACCTCTCCTCCATCCCACCCCCAGGTGGGATGTTGTTCTCCAACACCTGCCAGGAAAAAACCTCACTCTGGTCCTACTATTGCCAGTCCTCATGGCATCAATCACAGGGACGTGTGGGGCACCTGAAGAGCTCCAGTGTCAGCTTTCTTGTCCCACAACATAAAGCCTGTATCAGTTAGGGTTTACTAGAAAAACAGATATCAGACAAGGTATACAAATGCATAAGACACTACAAGATTGGCTTATGAGGGCCAGCCACAGAGTTGAGTAAGAAAGCATGAAAGGCGCCTGCATGTTGGGGGCTGAGGAGTCCTGTCCAAGGTCTGGAGCTCACTGCAGTGTTCTGTGCAAGTTCGTATCAGGAGGCCAAGGGATCTGGGACAGAACACTGAAGAATCTATGCTGGAAAGCTGAACAGTTCACGCCTGTTATAGTTTGTGCATCCAGGTGTCCCCCAAAGCCTAATGCAGTCATGGGGCTCTTCTAAAGTTTATGATTGATTACTCATCCACTGTTGGGATTATGGGTGTGAGTGCCCTGGGTCAGATACTCTGCACTGCAACGTAAGGAGGAGAGAAAGGCTAGCTAGCTGCCTGTGCTGCTGCTACTCCCTTTGCTTTCTTGCTCTTTGCTGTCACCATGGCTGCTCTCTGCCATGTGCCACTCTGCCTTGGAACCAGTTGAGTATGGCCTGAAACCTCCACTAACTGTGAGCTAAATAAGCCTTTCCTTCCTTCATTTTGGGCGTCAGGTATTTTGTCCCAGCAATGAGAGAAAAGTGACTAAGACAGTACTAGAAGGCTGAAGAGTCCCTGGTGAAAGTTGAACAGTGTGCACCAGAAGCCAGGAGACAACCACTAAGCTGAAGGCCAAGACTGGGGCTCCTCCAAAGAACCAGCAATCAGTCTTTCCTCATTTCCCTTTTATCATGTGCAGCCTACCCACCCTGGTGGCAGGGTCCTTTACACCCATGCTCTTTCTGCAACCTCCTCTTGCACAGGCTGAGGATGTTTATAAAGCAAGGACCCCTCTGAATCACTTAGTTAAACTTCTAAACTTCTCAAGTTAACATGATGAACAACATCCTAGGGGTAAGGGCGTGTCATCTGCACCCCAGGGGGAGAACTGCCGAGTTACTTAGCTAAGCTTCTAGACTTCTCTAGTTGACATAGTGCATCAACCCTTACATAGCTCTTTCCTTCTTCTGGATGCCACCCATGCCCACCGCCACCCCCCTCCCCTGGGGATCAACCCAGAGCCTTTTGCTTAGGAGCTGAGAGCTCTATCACTGAGCTAAGACCTCCAGCCCTCCTCCACAGAGGGTTCTCCCAGAACCTCCCTCACGGACAGCAACTGCTCCACTGAACTGCTGCTCGTACTGTCGCTTTTCCTAACTCTCTGGGGTGGGTTGGTCACCACTGATGCGGTATTGGGTGTTGGTGAGGCATCACCGTTCCTTTGTATCTGGGTGACTTTGGTAAGCTAATTCTCCCCAGAAAGCCCCAGTCTGCTCAATTGTAAAGTGGAGCTGACCTGCTTTGAAAGGCTGTGTGAAGATGGGGTGAGATAATGCTTAGCAGAGAACCCAAAGCAAAGGAAATAAATTAGACTCTGTTAGCTGGGCTAGGCTGCTTTGGGTTCAGCAACCTTTAATAGCCAGTCTCTGTGGTCAGATCAAATCTCTTAAGAATCGAAACACTATCCTACACTGCCTTATTTTTTTTTTTTTCAAATCTAATTAGTAGAACAGATTTAATAATTAATACATTGCATAGTGTTTTCTTAGTGGTTATTTGTTGTACAAGGTACATACATGATATTCTATTTACAAACACTATTGGAGAAGATGCCTTTAATCAATGAATTGAGAGAATGTAGCTATATACCTATCTTTTTTTCTAAAGCTGAATTATAGTACAGTTTCAATAATTAATACTTTTTACATTGTTATCTTCCTAGTGATTATCCATAGTAGAAGAAGCAGACAGGATATCCTATCCAAACACTATAAGTGCAAATCTTTATTCTCATAGAATTACACAAAAGTACTGCATATTTATCCTAACTGTACTGTTTATACAGACATAGAATGGTTCTTCCTTTCTATCCCCCCTTTTTTTGGTCAGTCCTGTCAGGGATAGGTATTCTATTGTTATTCAATTATTATAGGTGTTTGAATTCAGTGAAACACTCCAACACAGTCAAGCAGTCCACAATAGTAGTGGGTTATCCAAAGAAGTTGTTGACTAGAGCCATTTACA
>PVKA01036813.1:0-21489 GCA_004027165.1 Ctenomys sociabilis
GAGAGACAGAGAAAGTCAGAGACAGAGACGGAGATGGAGACAGAGAAGGAGACAGAGACAGAGAGAGAAATAGAGAAATTTGGGGCCAGGGACTAAATCCAGGGCTTCCTGTGTGCTAAGCCTACCATTAAGCTACACTCTCAGCCCTAGTTTGTATTTAATCAGTGAAATACATAGACTGGGTCAAGAAAAGCACTTCCACCACCACTCCCAGCACCACCACCACCACACTATTTTCCCCATACTAATATCCTCAGAATGTAGCAATTGTTTTACTAGGAAAATGCTGAACAGGAACTAAAAAGCTCATAGATTAAATAGTACTGTTTCAGGTTGAGAACTGTCCCAGCATACAGGATCACTAAAAAAAAAGACATCAAAAACTGAGAGAGGGTGAGAGAAAGAGGGAAGTGTGGAGAAGGAGAAGAGATAGAGAGAGAGCGAAAGTAGCCATGACAGAAAACAGCAGATATGCAAAATTCGGGAGAACCAGACCAGGTGAACCTAACACCTGGCAGCTTCAGCAGCTTCGGGAACAGTGCTGTGAACTGCAAGCTTACGGGGCGCAATGCCTGGCTCACAGGACGTGAATAACAAATTTTACAATGTGAACGGTGTTTAATACTAGAGCTTTGATTTCTTCAAGCTAATTTAAAATAAAAGAAGAGTTTGATTTGTCAAATACAAAACAATTTCAGTCATAGTCCAACTTTTTGAATGCTTACGAGTTACCTTTACAACTTGTACTGTTTAACTCATTATTGGCATTATTTAATACTTTAAATACTTTATTGCACATATATTTACACACAGTAATACAAAAATCTACACACATAAAATAGTACTTTGGCTCAGAGCTTGAACTCTCAGCTCTTAAGTTGTTTTCAGCCCTACAAATTACCTGATGGCAACCAGAGAGACCTCAGGCTACTGGGATAGGTAAGGAAATCAATAGTGTTCTTAAAAAAGACCCTAAATCTAAATTAGCTGAAGGAATGGCATGCATGTCTTCGAAATACAAAAAAAAAAATTATTTCTAAATAGTTTCTAGCTTTTAAAATTATTAGTATTAATAAAACAGGGACAAATATGCAAATGAAGGAAACACCAATTGGTTTCAAATATCAATTGGAACAGAGAATTAGCTCAAGAGGTTGACACCGAAACAGAGTTAGAAGCAGGGGAGGAAAATAACTTGGCAAAATGTAATGAAGCTTCAAGGGGCCTCTGCCTATTTCATACAGAAACTCTACAATTTAGGAATTTATCTTAAGAAAATAATCAAATAGTTTTAAAGTTTCATATGGATGGATGCTCTCCAAAGTCATATTTATAAATGAGAAAAAAATGGAATCAAAATATCCAGGACAGGGAAACAGGCTAGGTAAAAGTATAGAAGTAAATGATAGTCAATCCCCAAATGGATAGTTGGACGGATGGATGGATGGATGGATGGATGGATGGATGGATGGATGGATGAGTTTCTACACCAAGAATAACCCAAGAAATCAGGAAAGCAGTGTCTCAGAAACAACACTACTGGATATTGAGGGCTAAATGACTCAGACTGTCATTATCAATTAAGTTAAGAAAAGAAATTTATTTAGATACATCAATGTGAAGTCAGACATATTTTGTCTTTTTTTTTTTTTTTTTTTTTTTTTTTGGAACCAGGTATTGAACTCAGGCCCTTGCACTTGCTAGTGCAAATTTTCCCTTAAAATAGGTTGAACTATATGAAAGTGTCACCATTAGCTCACCTTACTTATAGGGGAATTTCATACAACTTAACCTAATCCATTGTTCTAGTGCTATCCCAAGAGAAGGCTACAAACAATGAAAGTTTCAAGAGCAAAGAACGCCAAGAGTAGATAAGAATCATGTGCTAATAAAAGGGAAAAAGACTCCTCATGGAAATGTCCAGTTCTAGCATTAGGACAAAAGACAAAACAAGAGTTGCATCAAAAGCTATGAAATGTGTTTCTGAGAACACAGACTCCAGCTTAAAGAGGCTTCCACTGAATAAGGCTAGAGCCTTTGGAACCTTAATGATAATGTTAACTGAATGAGACCAAACACATCAAAGGTGAAGAAATTCACAAATTCGTAAGTCGCAAAGCCTATTCATTGTCTTTGAGAAAGAAAGAACAAAGGTTTTGAAATCTTTGTTTTGAAAATCAACAACTACATAATTAATGAAGGGTGATTTACCTTAATAGAAGTATTTTAGCTAATATGCACAGAGAAATACAAAACCGAATTATTGCTCTTCTGCAGCTCCTAATGAAGCAATGAATTAGATAACAACCATTAATAACTACCAATATCACTAAAATAAGAAAATTGGAAATTATGTACCATCTGGAGTAATTATGCTATGCATAAGTTGCCACTTCCCCAAACTGCGAGCCAGACCCTAGCAAAGATTCAAGAGCTACCTATCGATCTACAAGAGGGAAAAAGAGTATATGGACCTACACTATAGCGGCACACTCATATTGTGGGAACTCTATAGAAAAACTTAACAGATAAACTGAAATAAAGTAAAAACTATGTAGGAAAGACTTCATATAAAAATTTAATTCAGAGAAATATCAGGTGAGTATAATTTATGGATCTTACTTGGTATCAAATTCAAACAAACTACCAAAAACTTTTATAAAACAACTGGTGAAAATCAAACAGGAATGCAGTGTTTAAGACTGAATTACTATTACTGTTTTTGGGGTGAAGTAATGACACTGTGAATGTGTATTTAATAAAAGAGTCTTTCACCTCTTAGAGATACAGGTTCACAGACTTAGTGAAGTGATCTGGTGCCAAAAGTTGCTTAAAATTGGATCAAGGCCACATGAAAGTATAAGAAATGAGTCAAATTTATTTAGCCTGCATGGTAGATACAGAAAGGGTTATTAGAGTGCTCTGTTTCTTTTCATGCATGTTTGAAATTATCCTGGCTCAAATGATTTTTTAAAAATTGAAAATAATAACCAGGCATGTTGAAAAATGCCCTAGATACATGCATCTGTAGAACAAGGAGGCCACAGAACGGTATGGATAGTGTGATTCTAATTGAGTACATAAATATATTTGTGTATACAAGGGGAAAAATCTAAAATTATATGCTCACAATGTAAACTATAATTATCTCAGGGCTTAGGAATTAGCAAGACTCTTATTTTCTTTATATGTTTCTGATTTTACACTTCCTAATTATCAAGTGTGTTTTAATCAAAAAATGTTATCGCTTTTTATACTTAACAGCATTCAAGGATTAGACTAAACATACACTTAGCTGAAATGACTGTACTCTAAAAATATAGGTCAGAAATCCATGGCAGTATGCTGAATATCAGAGATATTTTAATAAGTGGCAGAAGATTTACATTTTACCTGATGTTCAGGGTCCTGAAAAACCACCCAGCATCTACAATCATCTGATCAGAATAGTGGGGAGGCCAGCACCCCACATGAGGCTGCGATCTGGGGCTGGCAGTGCGTTCCACAGGCACGACTGGGAAGAACAGTGGAATCTTAAAGCAGAATTCCAACTGTTCCCCCATTTCCTGACTTGTGGACAGATTTCAAACTTTTACTTACATGCCTGTGAGATGAGAAAGTGCCCCAGGATGTCATTTATGCTCAACTTTCTTCAGATGAAAGCGTTAACTAGAAAAGGTACCAATAAACCACATCGTCCCACTGTTCAGAGCTAACCCGGACAAGGCCATAGGGTTCTTCTCGGCTTGAGGCGAGCAGTCTGCGAATGAGTCCGAATTAAAGGCAGCACAAGTCACTCTGTGGATGTGAGCCTGGGCTGTGATTGTCTTAGTTGATGGAATGAAAACAGTTCTCAAACGTGAGCCAGAATGTAAGGAGAATGTATGGGACTGCTCATGCTTTGGATTGTAAATGCATAAGCACTCATTCTGAAGAGGTTACCCATCATTTGGTTCGTGTTGAATTCCAAGCCAGGCACAGGGGAGCAAGGAAGGGCAGACAAATGAACATGGAAGGCCGGCGAGATAGTTCAGTGGACTAAGCACCTGCTTTGGCAAGTACAGGAACCGGGTTTCAATCCTCAGTCCCGCGTAAGTATCAGTCCCACCCTGGGGCATGATGAGCCAGCAACTGAGTCTGGGCGTGGTGGCACATGCCTGTAATCCCAGTGCTGGGGAGGCTGAAAACAGGAGGATCACTATGAGACTGACCTGCATAGTGAGACCCTATACCAACATAAATGAAAAAAAAAAACATGACTCTCTTCTTCAAAGAGCTCATAAATCCTCTGGGAAAAACAGGTTTTATTCAAAAAGAGACACTATGGACAAGTGACGATAAATAGCATTAAAAAGAGAAAAGAAGCTGAGCTGTAGCAGAAGCAGTGTGCATCCTCCAAGGAACCAAGGCAGTGGGCTGGGGAGTGAATGGGCCAAGCATTGCCTGTCTGTATAGAAGAATCACCTATAGTGGCTCCTTCCAGGGACAAGAAGCCAAGTCAGATTGGACCCCAGGTGATGCACTTGGGATGGAGTTAAATAGGCAGGCAGAGGACATATCTTGTGGGCTTTAAAGACCATATGGAAATTTGTCATCTCAAGTCAATTAAATATTTCACACAAAAGACTGACAAAGTGGTAATCATTGCTAACAGTAATCATTGATAATGTGACTGAGCATTTCTACAATCATGCCTTCTCTGATCTGATCAGCAAAATAACCCTATATGAGAAGCCCTAATGTTATCCTAGATTAAGGATGGCAAGGCTTTTAGACAGGAATGCCCAAACTGCAACCCCAACCCGCTTATTTATTGCAAAGTGCCAGCACTGAAATTACACCTGAATATTGATGTTTCAGTTTAGAGATAACTAACACATTCACATCTTTTGTCTTAAAAGACAATAATGCATATGCCACAGATTCACTGCCACATTTCTCCATGGACTATGGAAGCCAGGGGAGCTCAGAGCATTCACAAGTTCTAAGTAGTAAGATTTCAAACTGAGATTCCAGTCCTGCCCCAAGCCTGCCCTCCAACAGACCATGGAGTCCAGTCACCTTTCTTTGCTCACACTGGCTAGCATGGTGGGAATGGGCTTCCAGGACAGGGTGGGAAGAAAACCCATCCAAAGCCCGTGGCAGTCAACCATTTCCTATTGTCTCAGATCACAGGAAGCTTACAAAAGCAAGAAGACTGACATTCCAATCCATGAGTTATCATTATATAGCTAGCAGTTCCTTTAATGAGGTACCCTTGAGGTCTCCTAGCCATCTTCTACTTTGGAGACTAATCAGAATTCCTAAGGACACAGAGCATTGGTGAGAGCTCCTTAGCTGGTGTAAGTCACTGAGATGGCCTCTTCCCTGCTCCTGAGTCTCCTGGACCTGCAGAGGCCAGAATTCCAGCTGAAGGAGATGCTCCAGTGATGAAGAAGGCAGGGCAGCCCCCGTAAGCCTGTATGCCCCCTGACAGGGGTGCACCACCCTCACAGAATGCCTATGGCAGGGTGCAGAACAGCTCCAAGCAAACACAGGGCAGAACAAACCCATTTCATACTCTGATTCCAATTTGTCATCTGAGACTCCTGTGGCCTCTGAGATTTTTATTTTCTGTTCCTCTGACAGGATGACAACATGGCTGTTCTAGGTTAATGAGTGAAATATGAGAATTCCCATCAAAAAAAAAAAATTCCCATTGCACCCACTGCCACAGACACCTATCTATTTTCCAGAGTCTATGAAAATCATATGCTCTTTGCCCCAGTGCATATGCCTTCCATTTAAGGATTCATCCAGTTGCCTCAGGCTGTCTCCAAGAAAATTACTTATTAATTTCAGTGTGCTGCAGAGCTATCTCTAAAACAAATGGGGTTGACTCTGGATTGTCAGTGCTAACCCAATGTACTGGCTTTGTGCTTCCCTTTGGCACCTAGAAATGTTTCCAGTACAGAGTTATATATATGATATATGTAGAATTTACAAAATGCAATTTGTTGGCAAAGTCCTGAAAGTTTGCACCCTTTCTAGCGGTTAAATGAGAGACGTTTTCTCCCACACTGTATAGCAAGGCAAATTATTGCAACTTGCTCCTATCTCAAAATGAACAATTCAGTAGGTTAGTGAGCTGTAGCCTTTGATCCTCATCCTTTCAAGAAGTTGAATAGTAATATAGACCCTCTCCCCAGAAAAATGTGCAAATTTATCCAGATATGCACACCAGCACACAGAAAAGATCATTTGGTATATACATAATAATTTCAGATGTTTCTGAGCCCATCTGAAAGTCTGAGAACCTTGAAAATAACTGCTTCTCCTTTTTTTCCAGTCCATTAATTTGTTTATTAAACTGCTGGCTGCCTGTTTTATTAGCGAGATTCGTAATGAGTGAAGGCACGAAATGAGAGCACAGAATGGTAGTGGCGTTTGTGTTTTACTTGTCTGCTCCAAGCTCAATTATCAGGCGTTTTGCACACATATTTAAAATGTGCTAACAGCTTCTGGAGGGAACCGTTAGCTGACTGCATCGCTGTGGAGGGGAAAACGAGAGAGCCATGCCTGACACGCAAAGCAGGGCAGCCTCCACGAAAGGCCCTATGTTGTCTGAGGTCGGGTCCTGGAATACAGTAGGTGTTCAATAAAAATCGTTTGGGCATCATTATGCATTGTCATCTTTGGGAGGTAGAGGAGCTAATTCCTGCCTGGTCCTCAAATGAGTCTGGTTGACCTGCCACCATGCAATGCCCCTTCAGTCCAACCAGGAGTACCAGGCAGTATTTCTGCTCCTTTAACATGTCTGTAAGATTATTTATGCACTGTCTACTATGTGCCAGTCCTATTTCTTTGTAAATATTGAAACAACTTAATTGTTTCCAGTAAGAGAAATATTCCAGTATAAAACTAAGAAAATCAAAGCTCAGAAAGATGAAGAGGCTTCTTCTGGCTTATTGACTGAGAGCTGCTCCAGCCACTTTCCCCAGGGATGATTCCACTCCAATGCCCTTGCTGTCCCCAGAGCCAGCCTGCCTGTGCCATAGCACTTCTGTATTGTTTGCACACCAATTCGTTTCTCACACACAAACCCAGCTGGGTATTCTGTTACTCTCAGTTGTTATTCTGTAAGTGGAAACTTCAGGGGCAGTGAGCCCAGGGGATTTGCCCAAGGTCACGTAGAAGCTGCTGGTGGCTGGGTGGCCAGAAGCTACTATAGGTTCCACCCCTGTACCTGAGGCTCAGTTTGCAGTAAGAGTCACAACCTGGTGATCTCTTTCAGTCACTCTGTAGAAGCACTTGTTGGCCCCAAGATCTAGTTCTGGTGGGTACAAAGAAGAGCAAGAGGCTGGTGTCACAAAGACTCCATGTCCATATCTTTTCAACAAATTAATTTTCTTTCTGAGAACCTTTCCGAGATGGCTCCCAGTCAGCAGATTTACTTAGCACAGATATGATTTTCATGTTCAGTCTACTCAACATGTCCAGAACAGTGTCTTCCTTCTCTTTCTGGGAAGTCAAGAAGTTCCTCCTGCTTTTCCTTGTGCTTTGGTTGGGCACAGGACAGTATGTCACAGCACCCTCAGTGCCACAGAGTTATACTGGTGAGCAGTGTGGAAAGCCTAGAGTGCAACCTCATTATTTTAAACAAGAGTCCCGAGGTCTAACGCAGGACAGACTTCTATGCAGTGGCTAAGGACCTTCTGACTGCCTTGCTTGGATTCCTGCTTGCCTCTTACTAGCTCCGTGACTTGAGACAGATCAGTTCAAGCACAGAACAGAGCTCTTGGTGACCCAGGAGGCATGCAGGGGTCATGCAGACTGGCAGTGAGTGGAGTTCTTCCCAGCACTGGTTCTGCACAGCATCGTAGGATTGGGGACCCAGCTCTAACAAAGAGCTTCCGAGCCTGTGTTCTCTCTCCACACCATGTTGTCCTGAGTATGCTGCCCTGTTGTCAAGCAAAACCTGGAATAGGAAAACCACAGCATCCCTCCACATCAAACCTGTGCAAGAGAGAACTTAGCGCTGTCTCCAAAATATAGGAGGATACTTAGTTATCTGAATTGTTTAGTTCCTGAAATTAGATAACAACAAAGCAGTTGAGTAGCTATAAATACCATCTTTATTTCAAAATGTTTACTCAAACCTATTAATCTCCTGCATTTGAACAGCAAGAATTTAAATAGCAAGGTTGACCCCTGAAATACTTCCAAGAGTCTACTATTGCCAATACCCAAAGCACCCCAGGGATGCAGTGGTTATTTCTCCCCAAGACTTGAGAACTTCACCTTGCTCATCTGTAGCAAAAACCCAAGCAGATGGAACAGTAATTGAAACATGTTCTTCCTTCATGCTCCCCACATGAGTACAGTTTGATTTATACCATAACCAGCAGGGGCAGCGTGGCCCTACCTTGGCTTCCTCAGGATGCTGCCACCAGTGTTTAAGTCTTTAAAGATGAGTATTGCACACTGATGTCTTTAGGGCATCTGTGGCGGAAAGGTGTGTTAACCTAGCACTTTACCCTCGGAGAGGGCTGAGATGGCAATTGAGACTTGGTGTGGAGGTGCAGGCCTACAATCCCAGGGCTTGGGAGGCCGTAAGCAGGATGATCACTATGAGTGTGACCTTCATACATACTAAATACAAAAAAACAACAACTTCTCAAGTGTGATAAGAGCAAGAACACATGATATCAAAGCAGCTACATCCCTCCAACAGCAGGGCTGACAGAAACAAGGGACAGAACAGGCCCATGTGTCCAGGTCTCCTCTTCCCCTCAGCCTAATTTATGCTTCAGAGCTGTTGCGCAGTTTCTCTGACTCTAATAATGTATCCCACTGAAGGAATTTCAAGGGGGAAGATGCAATTTATTTGCCATTTTGTATTCTTAGTAAAAAAAAGTTGCTGGGCATGCATTTTTTAATTAAGAACTCCCAAACTGCAAGAAGAAACTTTGATTTCAGTTAAATTATCTCCAGCATTATGATAGCATCATTTTTCTTGTCAGTCTGTGCAGAAGTGTGGGAAAGCGCTGAGTGTTGGGTACTTGGGCGGCCTTGTGTCCTCCCCACCCACCCTGATGGTTGGTTTTCAGGGGCTTAACCCAGGGGCTACATGCTCTCCACGGTCCCTCTCCATCCTGACGTCCTTGGGTTTTTCTCTGACTGTTTCCCAAATGGTCTGGATAGGTCTCCTGTTCCTACTAAAGAACAAAACAAATGGGCCTGCTACTGAGAGCCACACCCCGTCCCTTTCTGTCCACTTCTTAGCCTCCTTATGATACAGATCATTATGTACAGAAAAGTCCATATGGGGCAAGAAAAAGGACTGAACATCTGGGGTCAGCTGTCCTGGAGGCTACATCCTAGCCCATGCCGGGGTAGACAATGAGGAAGTTACTGAACGCTTCCCTGTACGCAATGGGTACAGCATTTTCATCTCACAAGGAGGCTGTGCCATGGGTATGTGAAGTGCCTGCTGCAGTGCCTGACACATAAGTCTTCCAGTCAGGAAACATCAATTTCTTTCCAGTGGTCCAGTCTGCCGTTCTAAACAAGTGCACATTTGCTGACAATTCTTGGTATTACAAAGCGGGGGACAGCAATGATGCTTTAACATGAAACTAAAATCAACCAAGCAAAGCGAAAGAGAAACCGGAAAACATAGAGCCCAGGAGAAAGGCTAGGACATCCAGCTGAACCTGTGACCTCTTGAACATAGCCTTGGCTTCATGGAACTCAGCTTCTGAGGACGGATGTCTGCTGCCTTCTACACCTTGGAAATTCAGTGATGTCTCTGCCCCGGGTCTTTGGAGTCCTCCGTGTTCAGCGAGCTGCAGGCAGCAGAAGCAGCAGCAGCTGGAGTGTGGCAGTAAGAAGCGATCCTCGAGCAGTGGTGGCAGAGCTTTTGGAGCCTTGAATGACGCAAATAGCCTGCTGCCAAACAAGAGCTGTAGCTTCACCCGCAGCACCACAGGAAGGTCTGAGGGATGGATAACGCTACCAGGAAAGACCCAAAACTACCCCTAAACTCTATAACCTTAGGTGAAATGAAACATAAAGCTTACAAAATCATAGGTACCTATAACATGGGAGTCTCTTATTTCCACGTGCTTTGTCTTCTGTGAATGTCTTTTACATAGGTAACCCAAAGTCCAAACTGAAGCAAGTTTTTAATTTGTTGAGTCAAAAGTTTTGGGGAGGGCTGGCCAAATAGCTCAGGGGATTGAAGCACCTTCAAGCAGGTACAGGGGCTGAGGGTTCAATCCCTGGGCCTGCCATTCTGGCCCCACCCCCAGGGCAGGCAGAGATGGCAATTGAGACTGGGCATGGTGGCATGCACCTATTATCCCAGCTCTTAGGAGGCTGCAAATTGGACCCTCACTATGGGTCCAATCTCGTAGTGAGACCCTGAACACTCTGTAGACCCTTCTCTAAAGAAAGAAAAAAGTTTTGGAGAGACTGTTTTGCAAGTTTCTTTGTGGTTTTTCAAAACTAACTTGGAATCTAGAGACAAAAGTTAAGAACACCCCCTGTGGGAGCCAGGCTTTTAGGGACAGCAAGCCACCCTCCTGGACACTCAGTTCTCTTCCCCAGCAGCCTTTAAAGATCTACAATTACGTGCTAATTCAAGAGCACAGACAGACCATATGCATGTCTGACGTTCAGTCACAAGATTCATTAACTTTGCCACCTTTAACATCTGAAGTGAAAAGCAGGAAAAACTGTAGAAACTTTATAATTGATTTGTCTTCCAAAACTCCTCCATTTATTCTAGATGGCCCCTACTCTGACCCCAGACAGGCTGAGAGAAGTTTAGAGGGTGTTGGGTTTAGAGGGTGTTGGGTTCAGAAGGACAAAACATCTATGCGCAGGCGTCCATGAAGGAGAATGCAAGGAAAAGAAGAAATGGACCCTTTTTAGGAGCAACTTATCCACAAGAGTGTGGAAGTGATGCCACCCCACTCGGTGGGACTCACACTGCTCTCAGCCACAGCTTCCCAGGTTAAGATCAGTCACCGTTTTTGGACTCTTGTCCTTTGCCTAGTGCCCCAGTAACCCTCTAATCTTCAGAGGGGCAGGCCCAGATCCCCCCTTCCCTCCCTGGTACACACAGTCTCCCGCTGAGCCACACCATGGCCAAGCTGCTTCTGCACTGCCAGTGTCAGTGTGCTGTCAAAGCCAAGGGGTCCCACGGTATTGTGGCTCTCCTTCCTCCTCCCCATCAGATCAGACCTCTGTGTTCACAGCATATCCATCTTGCTGATATCAGCTCCTTAGGGGGGAACCCAAGAAACACCCTGAGAGAAGACGGCCAGGGACCACTGCAGCTTTGGGGTGGAGAGGCTCCTTCACTCCCCACCTCATCTACTCTGTGGTGGCTGCTTACCCTTTCTGTTGTGGCTGGCACTCCTCCCATCTCTGCAGTTCCCTCACTCACACTTGGAGCCACACGCATCTCTGCCCTGGATTTCTATTTCTGTCTTCATGTTTGAAATGTCAGGTAATCTCGGGATGAAAGAGTACCCAGTTTCTCTGCAGCATTTACACCTTACCATAGGAGCCCCTCCCATCCCTTGTCTCCCTGATATCCACCAGAAGCCCTGGGTCAAGTCTGCACTGAATGACCAGAGATGGAGCCTCAGGGTTTGGAAGGCTCCTTGAAGGGAAAAACAGCTGCTCTCATGAGTGAAAGGCTCAGGCCTGAGAAGAGGTCACCAGGCCTGGGGTCTACTCATGAAAGAAAAAGGCTATGGACATTGTGCTTTCAGTTTTATCTCAGACATGGTGAGAGAGAGAGGACAGAGTAGCCCAGAGGAAACTTCTTCTCCTGTGGCAGAGGGACCCTGAGGCCAGTTATTAGCTTCTACCTAAGACAAAGGTCCCTGCTTCCCTGCTGTTGCATCCTGGCTACAGAGGCAGGAAACCATAGAATTCTGGCGATCATAGTAGTTGATGGCAGACAGCTTGCAGATTTGGAAAAATCTAAGGGCCAGCCAAATAGCTCAGGGGGCTCAAGTGTTTACAAGCAGGTGCAGGAGCCAGGGTTTGATCCCCAGGCCTGCCATGAAGGCCGGACCCCTGGGGCATGCTGAGATGGCAACTGAGACTGGGCATGGTGGAATGTGCCTACAATCCCAGCTCTTGGGAGGCTGCAAACAGGTGGATCACTATGAGTCTGATCTAGTAGTGAGATGCTGAACACCTTGTAGACCTTTCCCTAAAATACAGAAAAAAAAAAAAGATTTGGGAAATCTAGTAAATCAGAGTAGCCACCAGTTCCCACACCTGCTCTGGCCAAAGCCCAGATTCAGCTTCTTGAAGTCATCACTACATTCTACGTAGCACCCTTGGAGGTGACAGAGCTACCACACCTGACACTCAGTGTAAGTACAGCTCAGAGAGGACAAGCATCTGGCCGGGAGAGCATCCAGCAAATCAGTGGAAAACCAGCATTCCAGCTCAGGAGCTCTGCTAAGCATCCACCTGCGAAGTCCCTTCCTTCTTGTCCAATCTTAAATAAAGACTGGAAGCAAAACTCTCATAGTCCAACACATCATTATCAAAGTAAGAACTGAGGCAGCCTCATTTACTATGGATATCCTGGGGTCTGAAGCTCTAAGTGGCACAGTGGTCACCCAGGGGAGATCACCTTAGCTTGGGAGATGTTCCAAGTGGGTGGAGGAAGGCAAACGCCGATGGTGGAGTCTGCAATAATTAGTGCTGCGGTAATAAACCAAGTGACTTGAAAGAAGAATTTATCCTCCACTTGTTCTGGAGGCCAGAAGTCTGAAATCAAGCATCGATAGGGCCACACATCCACTGGTGGTATTAGGAAAGGATGCTTCCTTGCCTCTTCCAGCTTCTGGGGGCTCCTGGCATTTCTTGGCTTGGGGGTGCTTGCCCTGTCCATAGTCTTATCCCTGTGCCTCTGTATGTCCTCCCTACTCTCCTATAGACATTAGTCTCTCAGGGCTTGCCTCCGCCTGTCTCATCCTACCTAGGCACATCTGTAAGGATCACTTCTGTAGGCAAAGCTATGTGCTAGGGTTCTGGTAGATGTGAATTTGGGAAGATGCTATTTAATCCTACAAAGTCAGAGGCAACACCATTTTTTCTGCCCTTTCACTAGGCCCTGTGAATCAGATTGGTTCTGAGGAATCCCACAGGCTGACGATTATGAGAAAAAGACTGATACTTGTTTTGCAAAGTCACTGAATTACGTAGCTTGAAGGGAAGTCACCAAGATCCCCAGATCTAATCTGAGATTCCACTGGTCGTGATTCCTGCAGTTCCATTCCACGTGGTAAGGTTATCCATCCGCCCACAGTGGCTGCCTGTATTGTGCAGCTCCCGCTGTCCACCTCACTGTGCCAGCTCAGGATCTTGGGCTGCCAACCAGGAGAAAAACAGAGGTGGTTGCTCAGAAGCCGTGCCTTGCGGGAAGGCCTGTGAGTCAGAGGGGCCCTTGCTCTATGAAACAGGAAGCGGCTCTTGGATCTGACATCTGTGCTTATGAGAACGATGCACCAGCGGAGAAGAAGGTTCTGGCCAACGGACAGGGCATCACGCCCAGCCCATCGGCCTTTCACTGCCACTTTACAGAGATCAGAACATCTGGAGAGGAGGGTGCAGCCACCTCTTCTTCTATTCCTCTGACAAATCCAAACAGAAATAATGCACAACTCAGTTCCTCAGCCCTACTACATTCCACGACACGGGGAAGTAAAGGAAGGATGAGCCTTTCTGGGAAGGCAAAATCTTTGTGTGTTCAGTTCTCCTCCCCTTCCTGAGCCTGGGAATGCATTTAGCACACATGCACACCCCACGCGATGCAGACACAGTGCGGTGATATATTTGCGAGCTCTCCCATATACTATTTATTTTACCTACTGAAATATCATTTCTGTCTGGGAAGGATATTGGGTATGGTCGCTTTTTATGCTGTGGGCACTTTCCCCCCCTAACAAAACCATTTCCTATAAATCTATGGTCCACAGCCTGACTTCAGAAAACACTTTAATAGTTCCCAACTCCAACATTTTCCATAGCAATATATCCTCGTGTCCAGAACAGCGAAGTGCAGAGGCTTGAATTTATCAAACAGAGCTCATCAATGCCCTGTGAGTGGGGTCAGGAGCTTCGTCTCTTCCCGCCCCTCTGGAGGAAGGCAGGAGATAGGGGAGACGCTGGACAGTAGATGGACCCGCAAAGCTCTCACTGCTTCCGACCCTAGCAGGAGGGAAGGGGCGGGCAGCTGTCTTCACTATTACCAGCAACAACATAAGACCTTGAGCACATCCCCTCCATCTACAGTGCCTTCTCCACTGCCATAGCACCCAGCCAGGCCCAAGCGTCATCTCCGCACTTGAGTGCCCCCATAGCTGCTCCACCCTTATTTCTCTCTGTTCCTGTCATTGTAAAGCACATCCAAGCCTGGAGCAGTGCACCAGCAAGAGGTATGGCCATAGACCTTGGGGAGGGCTACAGTGCCTGTCACCCCAAGTCCCTGACTTCCTGACATCCTTCTCTGCAGTGCTCATGTGAGACAACTTAACTCCTTCCTCACCATCTATCACCCATCCAGTGGGAGATCAGAAATCACAAGTGGTAACTGTACCACCAGTACAAGCAAACACCTTATGCTGTTTTAGCAATCTGCACCTGCTTATTTGTTTCTGCACTACAGCTGGGAGGAATCAGCCTCAGGCAGGGTATGCAAATGAGCGAAATTCACAGAGCTGGACAAGGCAGCACCTCAGGACCTGAGCCACTAGTCTGCTGCTCAGGAGAAGTAAGATGAGAACAAAATTTAAAGTGCCCAAGATAATAAACACAGACCCTACTTCTTGAGGAGCAAACTTGGGCTCACATTCATACAAATAAAAGCTAGAGAACTAAAGAATAGGATTTGTGAAACAGCTTCCTGACCAAGGAGAGCTGACCCAAGTTGCCAGCCCGCCCTCCGGGTCCCAATTTCCCGTCTACAAAGTGGTAGGAAGGAGTATGGCTTTTCCCAGAGTAAACATCTAGTGTCCTCCAAGTCAATATCCACTTGATCACTAAGGGGTATTGTCCTTTAACAAAAATAGCAGAGACCACTGTTTAGTGAGCACTAGTTTCTTAATATGCTGTACCTTGAATTTAACAGAATCTGCAAGATTAGAGTTAGTGTCCCATTATACAAATGACAAAGCTGACTCGAGCTTGTACCTCTAAACCCATTGCCCCTAAAGACCCAAGCTGACCTCCAGCCATGTCACAGAGCTGGATGTGTACTTGCGTAGGAGCAGCCCAGCTCCAGCCTGTAGTCAGAGGCACAAAGTACCTCCTAGTGACAGGTTCCACAGGGGCCAGGCATGGGCTGCCGAGGGACTAGAGAAAACCCATCTCACATCCTCAGTGTTAGTCAAGGAAAAGAAAATCTGGCCTCATGGGAAATCAGGACACAAAGCCAGTGTGGGTCCTGGCTGGTTCCTGCAAGAGGGCAGAGCACTTCCCAGGCTGCCCCTGTGCATGCAGAGTGGACACGACGTAGGCCAGCAACAGGCCCGTGTCACAAGATGCCAGCTGTGCAACACTCTGCCTCCATGCTCGGACCTCACAGTGCCTTATTACATAGCTACAAAGCAGTTGGCACTTAGGGAGAGTCACTGATCGCATATACTGCCTAAGTCCTCAACAGCCTATGATAGCACTATTATTGATCCCCATTTTACACATGTGACTGAAAATGAGGCTGGCTCTGTGCTATGGCTTGAATGTGTCCTTCAAATTTCCTAGGTTAAAAATCTTAATCTACAAATCCACATGTTGAGGGTGTCTGGAAGTGGTGCCTTTGAGAGGAAATTCAAGTTGGCTAAGTCTTCTAGGCCCCATGATGGGGTGGGTGGCTTTGTAAGAAGATGGGTTAGCTCACTGTATGGTGTCTCTCCACAGCCTGCCCTCAGTCACACTGTGATGCGGCAAAAAAGTCCTCATCAGTTGCTGCTGCTGGAATTGTGAGCTAAACAAACCGCTATTCTCCATAAAATATCCAGCTTGTGGTATTCATTTACAGCAGCAGTTAGAAATGGACCAAGATATTATACTACAGAGTCAGCAGGCCTGAGATGCCAACCCAGGCAACCTGGCTCCAGAAGCTGAGTGCCTGGCATCCAGCTGATTGCTGCAAAGATACTGAAGTCTGCACTGAGGTCCTCTGGGGCTGCAGACAGGGCAGAGGGTGGCTCTGAGACCTGCAGGGACTAGATCCTAAGCTGGGTGTCAGGTGGAGGCCACACAGGGGCTAAGTGCTCCTAACCTGGGGATCTTGCTTTTCTCCAACTCTAGATTCTAGGGAGAAGCAGCAGAGGCTGAGCTGAGCAGGGCCAGGGCGCTGGCAGTGGTAGAAGAGAGAGACACAGGGCATCTGGGGAGAGCCTCCTGGTAAACAAGGGGTATGCAGAAGCTCCCTGGGGCTCCTGGCTGCCTGGAAGGTACCTGGTGCCAGATGTAGCTCCTCTGGGAAGGGAGGCTGGGCCCCAGCACAAGGCTCTGCCACCCAGACCCTGCTGAGGTAACAGGAAGGCAAAGGCACAGCCTAAGGGATGTAGAATAGCTCCGCCCTCCACCCTTGGCTCTCCTTTCTTCTTTTACAAATGGGCTCTGAAAGAGAAAAGGCTGTCAGGGCCAAACATCAGTTTGTTGTTACTCCAGAAAAGTACAGTGTCTGTGCCCCTGAGAGGTTCCCCACCTGCTCTCTGCGTCTTTCCTTCAGGTCCCCCACTCTGCACTGCTGAATTCTCCACTTTCTGTCTCTCAGCCTCCATGTTTTGACCACAAGTAAGGCAGAAGCAACTTTTGATCATCTTTTCTACTGTCAGTATCACTCACCCAGCTAAGCTGTGGCCATTTTCCTCAAGGTCTCCCACCACAAAGGGACCTGCCCATTGTGGCAGAGAGAGGGAGGGGAGAGGCAGGACAACGTTCCTCTCTCCTGGGCGCAGCTCCCCTTCCCTATGGGTGAGAGCTGTGGGACTGACGCACGGAACTTGAGGGCTGGTGTGGGAGGCCCAGACTCAGGAGGGAGCAGCCTTGTAGGAAACGCCCCTCACAGTGCAGAGGAGAGGTTTCTGTGTTGCTCCCCACTTTATTTCCTCTACTTTCCTCACCTATCCAGCAACCTTTCCTGTTGTGGAGAGATCATGGCACCGCACTGAGAGTCCCACCGTGGGAGGGGCTAAGCAGGGGGAGGGCTTCTTTCCACCCTGCAGGTCCTGCGCAGAGTGCAGCTCTAGATCTACCTGAAGAGGCCCAGCACCCAGCTCTGTAGGGTCAGCCAGGCATCACACTGCTCAAGATCCAGAAAGCCACACTGAGGGACCAGCGCCGTCAGCTGCCACTGACGACCACCCTCCTTTCCCAAACCATACTCCGTAGAGCAGCACCACTGCCCAACAGAAGTCACTGTTCGCAGCAGGGACCATGCACACATTCGGCATGGCGCATGAGAGCAGCACAAAATACTCTCCCTAGCTCTCTGGGCAGGCTTGCCTCTCACTGGGCCAAAGCCCAGGCCTCTGCTTCAGCCTCATGTGTTGTGCTTGCCCTTGTACATTCTTTTAAAGCATCTTGATAATTTTCTTTTTTGAATTTTAGTTAGTATATGTTTGCAATACACAATCATCACACTTATTATGGGGAGTTGTTATATGTACATGAAGCAATATATTATATTTTTGTTCACTACCTCCCCGACATCCATCACATTTTTAAATGATACCCTTGTGGTGCGGAGCGCTCTGCTGTGGGTGCCCTCTCCTCAGTAGGTCCCTCCTGCATGTCATAAATAAGCTTGTCCTGGCAGCTCCCTCGGGTCGCTATACTGAGACTTTGCCTGTCCCTCCGACAGCCCTCCACCAGCGGAGGAGTTCATTTCTAGGACTGTCACCAAATAGGCCAGAGCCCAAGGACAAGCTCAGCCTGGTAAGCACTGAGGCTTTCTCCAATCTATAATTAACCTAGAAAATCAATCACATTTTTAAATGATGCCCCTCAACTTTCCCAAGTTTAATCGTTTGATTTATTTAAAAACCTCACTTAGAAATTACCTTGAGCTCTTGTGCTACTAGAGGAGCAGCAACGGATCATTATGTCAGCTCAGGGAAAACAATTCCTCGATCGCAAACGCTGATCCGTCCACTAAGCCTGTCTTCCTCCACTGTCCCTTGCATTTCTATTGCAAAGGAGATCAGACCTTCTGCATTAATTATTGTAACTGTCCTACTAACATGTTTTGTAACTGTCTGATTGCTACTTCTTTCTCAATAAAATTAATAGGAAAAAAATAATGTGATCCATGTACCTTTGTTATTATTGGATCAATATTAACTGTAGTCTTATTGGTTGGTCATAATTTTGTTCCATGTTGTATGCAGCTTATGATTTTGCTGAATAAAGCTTTCTTCAAGAAAACAAAAACAACTCCATAAATAAGAACAAAAAGAACCTACTAAACAGAACAAACACTTAAACACAGGAGAAAAGAAGGTACGCAATAGCAGTCTTTCAATTATTCTTTTCTATATAGCAGCAAAATATTTCCATCAGCACACTCTACAAGTAGACTTCTCCTGCACCCTATGGGTCATGATTCTGTCTGGGTCTACAGGGTGGATATCAAGGAGACAGCAGTAGCTCAGTCCCACAAGTGACACCTGGCCACCAGTAAGCATCAGGGACACTGTCCATGTCCACCACATACTAGAACTTGGTGCTATGTCCTATCCCCAATCTGTTAGAAACACTGGTCATATATTTGCCATTCCAGTATTTGTGTTATGTTTTGTTATTAACAATTCTTTACTATCATAAAATTTTTCTTAGTTGATATTTTTGCATATATTAACCTATTCAAATACTGTGTGAGTACTCTGCATTGATCACAGATTCATACATACGATACACTACATTCTAACCTCTTAGTTGGACTCACAATTTAATTTTAATTTTACTTCCTATGTTTATTTGTTTGTTTTCCATTTTGTAGGTTGTCTCTTTACCTATGTGGCTGTTTCATTTGCCATGCCTAAAATTTTTAATTTGTTTTTTTTAATATTTATTCATTTTAAAATTTGTAGTTTGACAATCTCTCATCTGTTCAGTTTTGATATTGTCTTGTGTCATTGGGATTCTATTTAGAAGGTCCTTGCCTGTACCTGTGTCTTTAGGAGTCATCCTTATTCTATCTTCCAACAGATTATGTGTTTCTGTTTTAATATTTAGATCATTGATCCATTTTTATTTTAGTACATGGTGATATATGGGTTTTGACTCAGTTTTTTGCATATAGATATTCAATTTCCCAGCACCACTTATTAAGGAAGCTAACTCTCCTCTAGCATGTGTTTTTGGTCCCTTTGTCAATGATCAAAAATTGAACGTGCCTGTGGCTGTTTCTGCTTGTACACTGCTCCACTCATCTGCGTGGCTGGCTCATGCCAGTGCAACGCTGTCTCATCTCTGCGGCTTCGAAATGTCATTTCGAATCTGGGATTGTGATGCCTCCTCTTTGCTCTTGTTACCCCATGACTTTTGTTCTTCTGAGTCTCTCCCCATTCTATGTGAATTGTAGGCTTGTTTTCTCTAAATCTATGAGAAATGATGTCAGTATTTTGACTGGTATTTTGTTAAATCTATCCATTAGTTTTGAAAGTATGGCCATTTTTAATCCTTTAACTTATCTCTCCATTTTCTACTCCATCCACTAATTTCTTTCCTTCTCTCCAAAAGTCTACTTTCTAGTTTCCTGACATCTGTCTGTTATTTTACTTGCTTTTATTTTTTCTAATTTCTCATATATGAGAAACCATGTAATATTTAACTTTTTAAATAAGATTATTTCACTTAATAGTTAACAGTTCCATATCTGTTATTCTACAACTCTCCATTCTGTTTTGTCAACATATTAACAAAAAGAAACCCTATTAGATAGCTGTCTCACCTAGAATTTAACAGAGCCCTTCTTTTTCTTCTGGCATAGAGATTGAACTCAGGACCAGTGCTTGCGAGGCAAGTGCTTATTCTAGTGAGCTATCTCTCCAGCTCCTACCTTCTTGCCTTAAACTGCAATGAAGTGCATTGGAGGAACATCAGAGAAAGTGGGATATGAGGGATAGAAGTTTCATATCTGAGAAAAAAGAGGTTTTCTTGTTGCCCTCAGAGCACCTCAAAGCAGATGTGTATGTTTCCATAGTTGTCCTGGAGCATGCATTAAAACCACTTCCAACATACACAGACACTCTTCCACACACACACATAAGCCAAGAGGACCAAATTACAAAGTCAAGTATACGCCATGGCACATTCTCTGCCAGGAGAAGTTGTGTGTGTGTGTGTGTGTGTGTGTGTGTGTGTGTGTGTGTGTGCGTGTGTGTGTGTGTGTGTGTGTTTTACAGAACACAGCTTTCTGGCATCTGAAAGTTGGGCATAGAGTGAAGCAGACCTGGCTCATTATCCTGGCATAGTCGCCTGTGTGTGCCTGCTGGTCACAATCTGCTTTCAGCCTCTCACTGGCACGCAGAAGCCATGAGAATCCACTTCTCCCAGAGCTCTGTGGCAGAGTAGGGGCTCCCGCTGGAGGCTTCAGATCCCTTCAGCCCAGAGGAGCATGAATGAGCACAGAGGTGGTCACTCAGCATACCTTTGTGTACAAAATAGCACTTCGGCGCTCAGGAGACCAGGGCTCACCCAGCCAGCCAGAAGTGATCCTTGTCCTGGGAATGGAGACCTGGAAACTGCAGCTCAAGAAGCATTTGGGGTGTTAGATGGGAGAAACCTCAAGCCCTGCATCTTAGGTTACTATCTCATAGGAGAGCAGTCTCTTCTCTGATTTGTATCTAAATGAAAGGTAAAAACTGCATGCTGGGTGGAAAGGGGCACATACAAGCATTTAAGTCATTTATAGTTTACATTTTTGCAGCACAGTAGAGATCGGCATCCAATTTCCAACTGTAATTAGTAGACAGAACAGTCTGCCAAACCTCCATGTAAATTGTGCCTATTAAAAGAGACTACACCACACAATGATTGATCAACACCAAGGATTTATTCACTGAGCTAACAGCGATTTTTACTTTTGCCATTACCCAGGGTGATCCATAACAATTTAGATAATGTGCCCAGACAGATGCATTTATAACCCTGTGTTACAGTCCTGTCTTCAGGCCGGTCAGCCTGGGGGAGGAGGATATATTTCTGGAGAGGATGAGAAGCCTGGAGCCCCTGAGCCCCTGGGTCTGATCTAGGGCAGAGCCCACCCTGCACAGGAGGGAAGCCAGGGGCACACAGCTGGTCCGGGAGTAGGCAGGCTTCCCTCACTCTGCTCATTTGTGAGTGGGATGAGATGGTTCTGTTTTATGGGGGTGGTGGTGTAGAGAGGGAGTACAGAGCAAAGATGAAATGCAAGATGGACAGTTGTACAGATGCCACTGTTCATCTCGTGGTGCTGGCATG
>PVKA01036814.1:0-21487 GCA_004027165.1 Ctenomys sociabilis
TAGCTAAACCATGGTGAAACAATTATTAATTTAAGCATGTCTCTTTCTGCACTCCACTCTCTTTTAATCACAGTTCTTAATTTCTGAAGAGTTCTTAATTTTAAATTACAATGTTGTTTTCTTCTTTTAAATTTAGGGAGTAAGTTTCAATTGTTAAGAGATTGGATTTTTAAATTAGATAAGTTGTAATTAAATTCAGATACTAAAAATGGATATAGCTTATTTAAATGTTTCCATTTTGAAAAAAAAATATTAATTCAAGTGGATACTTATTAACAAGCAAGTAGATGGAAAAACAGCTAATTTTTTCTCATAGTATATTAAACATTAGAATAACCTCAATGCTTGAGCAGCTAAGTCTAGAGTGATTCTCAAACAAATTTTACTTTAATTTTTCCAGGTGTGTCTGGAAAATCCTGTTTAGGAATCACACTCAAAGCCAAAATCATGCAGGTTACTTCTTTTAGTTAGGAGATACTGAAAATTTTATTTTATAAGATTGGATTAATGCCTATCATTAGATAAAAAAAGCTTATGTTAACAATGTCCAATAGAGGATGTTGTTGTCAGCATTCAATTATATAATACAGATAATGATAATGGGAATCTTGGATTCAAATTAGGGTGCAAAGACTCATATCTTCACTTCCTTCATCTCTTCGTGTTTCTAGCCCTGTATTTTATCCTGGTGGAGGCAGTGAGTACTCTTGAAGTCAAAGCATCCCATTATACGGTAAAATTTTTATTGCTGCTGAGACTGCAAACATGTTCTGGAAGTGATGAGTCTGTTAACACTGAAATCTGAATATTAACTTTCTACAATTGTATACTTAAATTTCTCACATCCTGAACAAACTCTATTATCCAAAATCAGGGTTTAGAAAGATATAGAATGTGTGGTTGTGTGTCTACTCACCTTTGTAGAACTTCCTGACTTTACAGGAATGCAGATGAATGATTCAGAACCTATAATCCCAATATTCAGACCTAAATAACAAAGGAAGCAAAAGGTAGTCACCTGGCATGGTCAAGTATAAGCTAACTTCCCTCTAACACCCAGGCTGGAGGATGTTGGCATCCCAAACTTCAGGCAGCAGATGTGTGGCCTCAACAATTAACAGATGCATTAAAGTGCCTGCTTAGGCAGACATTGGCCAGGAGTTTAATCCCCAGGTCTGCGAAACCGGCCCCACCCCCTAGGGTGCACTGAGTGGTGATTGACACTGGGCGTGGTGGCCTACACCTGTAATCCCAGAATTTGGGAGGCTATAAACAGGAGGATCACTGCAAGTCCAATCTATGCAATGAGACCCCCGTAAACTCTGTAGACCTTGTCCTAAAATACAAAAACAAACAAACAAAAAACAGTTAACAGGTGCAATATCATTTGAAGAAGTCTGTCAGGAGAGCACAGTATCTGATGACAGTGTTAGACTGACTAACAAGTACTAAGGACAAAGGCTAACTGTCCAAATACCCCTTAAGATTTTAAGTTATTAGAAGAAAAGTCGTTATAAGATAATTTATCTGGGGCCGGCCAAATAGCTCAGTGATAAAAGTGCCTGCTTAGGCAGATGCAGCAGCCAGGGTTCAATCCTCAGCATGCTGAGCAGGGCATGCTGAGTCAGCGATTGAGACTGGGCATAGTGGTCCCCACCTGGAATCCTAGCTCTTGTGTGGCTAAATGTGGATCACTATGAGTCCAATCTACATAGTGAGACCCCGTAGACCCTGTCTTAAAATAATAAAAAAGATAACTTATCTTCATGTACTGCTTTCTACAAAGGACCAAGAGGAGGGATCGTAATTTAGATAGAAAAATTGTTTTCAAATTATGCATATTAAAATATTCCCTTAACAAAGGAATGTTATATCAATAAAAATAAACTAAAAGTTGTTACCAAATACATATGCTTGTCTTGGATTTTCTGTATGTACATTGATACTTTTTTTTAACAAACTACTATTTTTATTGACATCACCCCTCAAAGATTTCACTTGTGAGTTTATACAGGAGGTAAAGAAAACACTCATTCATGATTTGTGCATATGTAAGTTGTTTCATATAATTGTTAACACCTTTCACATGTTCCTTCTTTTTTTTTTGAAAGCGATTACTATCTGAAAGCCCTCACTGGAAAAATAAATGAATAAAATTAAAATAAAAGGGAAAGTAGAAAAGTTGGAAAACATAGCCTAAATGACAGTAAATGTTAATGGTCTGATCACACACACAAAAATTGTCCTTCAAACTGAAGTGTATATTAAATAGTAATGGATAGGTATACTTCTCCGTGAGACCTGATTCGTCTAGCAAATCCTTACTGACATAGACTCTCATTTACTACTATATAGCCTTTTGAAAATGCCATTCCAGCAGAGCATAAAAGAGGTTATTTAGATTAAGTATAGTTACAAGATAAGCAGTACACTGAGTTCATTGGACTTCATGCGCACTCATTTAATTTCCATCGCTCCATTACTCTGAATCAAACTGTCCCTGAAAGAACAAGAGGCAGGGAAAGGGCATTAAAAACACAAATCACAAAGTAGAGAGCATTTTTCTTAAAAACGAAATGTCTCCATGTGTTACCATTTAATACCATGGAAATACTTTCTTGACTTTTATAGCATGCCAAGAAATTGCACCAATCTATTAAAGAATGCAATAAAAAAAAAAGACTTGGAGGTGGGCTAACATTTCCCAAGTCTTTATCATTCTAGATGGGCTTGGAACTTCAAAACACTGTAAAATATTATCTATGGTATCCATTTGCATCTGTATGTAGCTTATAGCATAATGAATGCGTGACCACTTTTAACGTTTATTGAATACAGGAAGAAGTACGATGAAACCTTCAGCAATATGTTTTGAAATGAGGCCCAAAGCCAGATTTTATGGACAGAGTGCCAAAAACAGTTTTTCTTCTCTTCTTTCTTTTACCTTTAGTGCCACTAAGTTCCAGTGTAAGCCTTCTGAACTTCATGTTAAATTTAAGCAATTAATAAAACTGGACAAAATAATGTTAGAGGGAAAAGGCAGTGTGATAAAATGTAAACAGGAAAGGTCTCAAGTTTAGAGGACATGAAATGACAGTGCTAATACAAAAGTTATACTGGATGATTCCAATAATTGTTAAGACCTTTCACATGTTCAGTTGCATTTGACAGTGGCTGAACTTTATTAGCCTTTAATGGCCTTCATTAAATTATATTTGTATCCTAAAGGCTATGAGCTGGATGGACATCCTGAGGATGTTCTCCTCTCCTTACACACCTACATTCACTGAGAAGGTTTGAATATCCTTTGAAAAAATTTTAAAATTATTATTTTAGAGAATTGTATGCCTTTTAATCTTATGTCAGAGAGTTGTCAAATGGCAATTTCTATAAATTTTTCTTTCCTTGGTCCTTTCCAATAAAGTTTAAGCAGTCTTTATCTGAAAAAAAAATCTTCCCATATCTTCCTACTCTGCTAGCTGCTATTGTTCTTTATATTATTCTCCTAAATAGGAAAGCAGTATCTTCCTTCTCAGGTCTCACTGTCTTCTCAACCTATGATAACTTGGTTCCTCACGACCTTGCTCAGCACAACTTCTACCAAGGTCATTTATGACTAATTGTGTAAATCAAATTTAAGATTTTGGTATTGTCAAATGTGTTTTTAAAAAAAATTGTTGTTAAATGACTATATTTTGTAAAGAAAATAGAAGAACTTTCTTTTTTATGTGTGATCTCCTAGTTCTAACTTGTGTGACTTTTTGGTAGACTTCCAAACATGTATGTCCTTTCACTTGCTGTAAAATGAAGACTCCTCAGGGTTCTTTCCTAAGCATTTTTCTCCTCCGTTCTGTGACATTCATCAAGGTAATTCAGTCTCTCTGCAGATGCAGTTAATGATCCCAAAATATGAACCTATAGCCAGGTTATAAATTGACAAATGCAAAGCCCATGACCAGCGTATGCAAATACTTGGCAGGTAGTACGCTATCAGTAAACTTTCACCTGGCTACTTATATATCCTTCTCTTGTTTCCTGAACCCACATAGCAGACTTCTTGGGAGGAATTTTTTTAAATCATTCATTCATTTATTTGTTTGTTTGGTACAGGGTCTTGCTCTGCAGTTCAAACTCATAGTGATCCTCTTGTCATAGTGCTGGGATTGCAGGCATATGCCACTATGTTGGAGAATACTTTTTAAATATGTTTTTACATGGTCTCATTCCACAGCTCAGACTAGTAGTGATTTTGGGCCCATAGTGATCCTCCTGTTTTCAAACTGGAGGGTATACAGGTATGTGCTGCCATACCTGGTCTTGGTGGCTGGCTCAGCATTCCCAGAGATGGGGCCAGCATGGTGGAGGGCATTTTTAATGGAATATTTCTTCATTATCTTGAGCTCAGAATTTTAACATGAATTTATCATCCTTATAAACTACTTCCAACACCAATTTGTACCTTCTTTCTGACAGCCTTCTAGTTGGTTGTGCAAGTAGCCTGAAAGTCTTTTTGATATATGTTTGGATATGATGTCAACAATGAATCTGGGGCAGAGGAGAGAGCTTAGTGGAATAAATGCTTGCCTGGCAAGCACAGAGTCCTGAGTTGAATCCCCAGCCCAACAAAAAAAAAAAAAAAAAAAAAAAAGAAAGAAAGAAAAATAATTAACAATAAATCTAATCTTGTGTCCATCAATTTGCAGTTATTTTTTCTTTGTGTGAGATGATGTAATATATATTCTTTCGATAGAGATAAGTGTAATATTAACTATAGTCACTGTCATGTATACTAAATCTTTTTTATTCTTTAAAGAGTGTGTAAAATAATGTTAAAATATAAAAATTACAAATGATACAGAATTGCATGTAACAAAATAATATGAATCTCACAGTATTTGTTGTAATATATCAAGTTATCTCCAAACAAGTTGTACATATTACCAGATATATGCATGTAGAATTGGAATAATAAAGAAAATAACAAAATATATGAACATTATGAAGAGAAAACTTCAGGGCCAGGAAGATGGCTCAGTGGAACAAGCACTTTTCTGACAAGCACAAGGGCCTGAGTTAATCCTCAGTTCTTAAAAAAAAAAAAAAAAAAAAAAGAAGAGAAATAATACCAATAATTGCAAAAAGGAGACAAAACAAATTAAGACCAGCAGAAATCCACAGTACAGTTGACCAAACTATCCTGTTTACACACATGGAAATATCTGTTTCCCTATTCTCTCTCCTGTCCTTTTCGTCAATTTAGTAGCTCCTTCCTTTTGAATAGGTTCATTCCTTTTCCCCAGTATCAATTACACCTTTCAGATTTTATTTTATCTTTTAGAATCTTATACTAGGGAGACAGTACAACATTGGTATATGCAACTCTGATTTACTACACTTGAGAGTATAGTTTCAGTTGCATCCATTTACTGAAAACATAACTCAAATTTATCCTGTTTTATATCTGAATAATACTACACTGTGTAAAAATACAACATCTTCTTTATTCATCCTCAGTTGATAGGCATGTGGGTTGTTTCCAGGATTTGGCTACAACAAATTGCACTTCTGTACACATTGGTGCACATGTCACTGTAGCATGAGGTTTTCAGTTCTTCCAGAAAAAACACCCAGGAAGGGAATAACTGGGTTGGATGGAACCTCTCATCCTAGCTTTTAAAGGAAACTTTGCACTGACTTCCATCGTGGTTATACAAGTTTCCATTCCCACTAACAGTGGAGAAGGGTTCCATTTTCCCCTATCCCAACCAGCATTTGTTCTTGGCTGACTTCTTGATGTTATCTATTCTTTCTGGGTTGAGATAGAATCTCAGTGTTGTTTAAATTTGCATTCCTCGAAAGATCAATTCACTTGTCAGTTGTATTTCTTCATCAGAAAAGTATATATTCATCTCAGCCTTTGGATTGGGTCTTTGAATTTTTGGGGCCTGAGTTTTAGCGATTCTTTATATGTTCCAGGTAGAAGGCCTTTGAGGGACAGGAAGCTATAATTTTTTTCCCAGTTTGTGGGTTTTCTCTTTCCTCTGTTGAATATATCCTTTGAGGTGCAGAAACTTTTCAAAAAAGATGAGATCGCAGTTGTTGATTCTTTGCAGTATTTCCCATGCAATCTGGTTTTTGTTCATGAACTCTCTACCTTCCCCTATGTCTTTAAGATTTCTACCTACATTTTCCTCCAGAAGATTTAGTGTTTCTTTTTAATGTTTAATTCTTTGATCCATCTTCAATGTGGTTTAGTGCACGGTGATAGAAATGGGTGTAATTTTAGCCTTTGACATGTGGAAGCCATGTCTTGCCCCCTTTATTAAAGAGACTATCTTCCAGTCAATGTTTGGTTCCTTTATCAAAGGTAAGGTGGCTTAGTGTGTTGTAATTGAGTCTTTATCTTCTAATCTGTTCCCTCAATCCTCAGGTCTGTTTCTATGTCACTACCATGTTGATTTTATCACAGTAGCTTTATTGTATAATTTGAGGTCAGGGATTGTGATACTGCCTGCCTTTCCTTTATTTCACAGGATTGATTTTGATATTCTGGATCTCTTCTCACTCCAAACAAATTTGAATAAAGTTTTTGCTAACTCTGTGAGGAGTACTAATGGTATTTTAATCAGTACTGCACTGAATCTGTATAACAATTTTGGGAGTATGTCCATTTTCAGGATGCTGGCTTTTTTCATCCAGTAGCAAGTAATTTCTTTCCATTTTCTCAAATCCTCTTCAGTCTCTTGTCTCAAAGTATCTAATTATCAGTATATAAATCTTTTACTTTTTGTGAGATTGATCACTAAGTATTTCATTTCTTTTGGATGTTATTGTGAAAGAAGTGTTTTCCATAATTTCTTTCTCAGTGCATTCACTGTATACAAAATGCTACTAAAGTTTGAGTGTTGACTTTTTATCCTACTATGTTACAGACATTTTTGATTAAATCTACAAGACTCTTTGTTGAGTTTTGGAGTTTCTCTATAGAGAGTATCATGTAATGTGCAAATAATGATATTTGTACTTCTTCTTTTCTAATAATTATTCATTTTCTTTCTCTCTTTGTCTAATTTTTCTGGCTAATGTTCTAGAACTATTTTAAGTAGGTGTGAAGACAGTAGACATGCTTATCTTATTTCTTATTTTAAAGTGAAGGCATTTTTTTAGCCATCTATTATGATGTTGGTTTCTCATAGATGGATTTTACAAGGTTAGGATATATACCATCTATTTTGATTTTCTGTAGGGTTTTCGTCATGAATAAGTGTTGGACTTTGTCAAAAGCTTTTTTAACCATCTATTTTGAGATGGTTTTTGTTCTTGACTCTATTGATGTAGTGTATTACATTTATGGATTCGAGTATGTTGAACCATCCCTGCATTCATGCGATGAATTGCACTTGTTTATGATGTATAATTTTCTTCAGGATTTGCTGCATTCTGCTTGCTAGTAATTTATTGAAGATTTTTGTGTATATATTCATTAGAGTGATTGGCCTGTAGTTTTCTTTTTTTAGTTGGATCTTTCTCTTCTTTTGGAATGAGTGATTCTTGCCTCCAGCAATGTTTGGGAGATGCTTCCTTTTCAATTTCTGTAAGAGTTTGAGAAAAGTTGACATCTAATATTCTCTAAATTTCTTGTATAATTCATGTGTAAATCTATTAGGACCTGGATTTTTTTGTTGCTAAGTTCTTTTTTAATTACAATTTTAATCTCATTTAATGACATTGGATTATTCAGAGGTTGTATAGCTGCCTGACTCAGCTTTGGTATTCCATATGTATCTAGAAAACTGTCCATTTCCTCTACATTTTCTGTCCTGAGAGAGTAAATATTTTGGCAGTAGGTACTGATGATCTGAATTTCTCCAGTGTCTATGGTGATTTCACCCTTTTCATTTATTATTGCATGAATTTATGTTTTCTTCTTCCTTTTTTTGTTATGTTTGGATAAGGGTTTGTCAATTGTATTTATTCTTTTGAAGAAACAGTATTGTTTTCTTTGTCTCCATTGCTTCAATTTTTTAATTTTTTCTTGTATTTTAGGAAAGGGTCTACAAGGTATTCAGGGTCTCACTAATAGATTGGACTCATAGTGATCCGCCTGTTTATAGCTTCCCCAAAGTTGGGATTACAGGTGCACACCACCATGGAGATTGCTTTGACTTCTGCCCTAATCTTTATAATTTCCTGCATTCTTTGGGCTTTGGGCTTGACTTGCTCTTCTTTATCTAGGAGCTTGACGTGAGCATAAGATCATTTATTTGGTTTTGTTCTATTTTACAGATGTACAAAATTACCACTATAAATTTCCTGTAAAGACATCTTTCACTGCATCCCACAGATTTTTGTAAGTTGTATCTGTGTTTTTGTTTGATTGTAAATGGTGATTAATTTCTTCTTAAATTTCATTTGTGAGCCAATGATTGTTTAGGAGGTTGTTATTGAATTTCCATATAATCACATATGGTGTTTTATGGTTTATTTTGTCAATGATTTTCAGTTTCATGGCATTGTGGTCAAATAGTATGCATGGGACAATGTCAGTTCCTTTGCACTCACTGTGTGCTAGTACATGGTCTATTGTAGAGAACATCCCAGCTGACAAGGATGTTCTGTTGTTGCTGGGACCATTTGTTCATAAATTTAGTTTATGGGTTTTTTTTTTTTTTTTGCCTTATATGTTCTGGCATGTTAAAGTCCCCAATTACAATTGTATTATTGCTCTTTTGGCTCTCATATCTGTTAAAATTTGTCTTATATAGGTGGGTGCTCCTACATTGTGTGTATATATAATTGTTATCTCTTCCTCTTGAAGTTTCCCCTTAACAAGTATGTAGTGAATGTAGTGATCTTCTTTATCCTTTCCAATGATTTGTGTTTTGAAGTTGATATTGTCATTATCTAGAATAGCCATTTCTGCTTTTCTCTGGCTTCCTGTGGCAAGGAGGATTGTTTTCCATCCTTTGACTTTCAGTCTCTGAATTTCTTTTTGAGTTAAATGTGTCTCTTGGATGCAACATATTGTTCAATTTTATTTTTTAATCTACTTTGCTAGTCTGTTTCTTTTGATTGGTGATATAAGGCCATTTACATTGATGGTTATAACTGATATGTATTGGCTTCTCCTTGTATTTTATTTTCCTAGTATATATTCTGTACTTTTCCCCTTTTTTAACTTATGTTTGCTGGATCCTTTCTGTTGTTTCCATCTCTTTTTAGAAAATTTTTCAGTACTCTTTGTAAGGTTGGTTTCATGGTCATAATTTTCTTCAGTTGTTCTTTTTCATAGAAGGATCTTATCTCACCACAGAACTGGATAGATAGTTTTACAGGGTACATCAATGTGGTTTGGAAGTTGTTTTCTTTTAGGATCTGAAACACTTTCTTCCAATCTCTTCTTGATTTGATGGGGTTTATTTTGGAAATCTGCCGTGATTCTGATTTGCTTTCCATTGCAAGTGGTCTGCTTCTTTTCTCTAACTACTTTTACTTATTTATTTATTCTGAGATATTTTACTTATTTGGTACAGGATCTTGCTACACAGCTCAGACTATGATATTTCAACATCCCCAGTACTGGCATTGTGGGTGTGTGCCACCACACCCAGTACTGGTGGCAGGCAGATGGCACAGCATGTGGGACTGGGGATTGTACCGGGGTCCTTGTACTTGCCATGCAGGTAGTTGGTCCGCTGAGTTATCTCCACAGCCTTCTAACTGCTTTTAGTAATCTGTTCCTTTCCCTAATTTCTGAGGTTTTATTTATTATGTATCTATGTGTAGATTTATTCTGCACCACTGTCTTTGAGGTCTAAGAGTCTATCTTCAGTTTCGTTTATTGTGTTTTGCCAGGTTTCAATGGAGTTTTTAATTTCCTGGATATCTGTTTGAATCTGTTTTGTGCATTCAAATTCTTTCCTGTATTTCTCATTCAGTGTCTCTATCACTAATGTACTGTCCTTTATTTTATTTTCATGTCTGTGTCTTCTTTATCTGTGCTGAGCAATTCTTGCATAGTTGTTATTTCTTTTTTTACCTGCGAGATTATTTCTGACCTTATGGATTTGTTTCTTTCCTTCAATTCTGAAATTTCAGGATTGTGAGTTTGAAATTTTTTATGATCTTGTCTACTGGACTTGTTTTGGGTGGACTGGACAATTGAGATCGCCTTTTGATCCAGTGTTTGGCATTTTTGAAGCTCCCAATAGTCACCTTAAATTAGCAGTGATGCGAGAGTGTGTCGGCATTATGGTTTGTGTCTAGTTGTCCCCTCTTCCAAAGCCTCATGGAGTTATTGTGCAGACTTCTAGAGTTTGTTATTAATTGATGATCCAGTGCTGGGATTATGGGTGTAAATGCTGTTGGGATTAGTAGTGGTATGAGTGATACACAGAGCCTGAGGCAGAGAGCCTGAATGTAACACAATTCAGACATCGTAACTCAATGGAGACAGACTTGCTGTCTGTAGCTATTTTGTTTCTGTGACTCCTTCCTTGTGTTCTTGACGTTTTGCTGTTTTCTGCCACTGTGGACTGCAGCCCTCTGCTATGTGCCAGTCTTCCTTGGACCCAGATCACTATGAGCTAAAATCTCTAAATGCTGTGATCTAAATAAATCTTTCCTTTCTTAAATTTGGGGTTAGGTACTCTGTCCCAGAAATGAAAGAAAAGTAACCGAGACAGAATTTGGTACCAGAGAATTGGGGTTGTTGCTCTTACTAAACCTGACGGTGCAGATTGTGAGCCTTTGGGAATGACTAGGAAGAAAAGTTAGGAAAGGCTTGGTGATGTTGTCTACAAGAGAAACACCTGAGCAGCTTCAGCTGTTCTGTATGGGAGATACTGATCAAAGCACTGAAAACCTGAATGCTGACAGCAATCCTACCTGTAAAGGTCAGGTTGGGGAGGTTTATGCTGGGATAAAGGACTGAATTGGTTGTTGGATACAAGTCAGTGTATGTATGGTTTGACAGAAAGTTTGTTTGCATTTTGTATATGTCTACAGGCTTTGTCTGAGATCAACATTAAACATGGTGGACTGATTAATTGGGGAAATGAAAGTTCAAAGCAGTTGAATGTTGAAGCTATGGCATGGCTATTGTTAGAGGCTTTCAATCAAATTTATATTAGGAATCAAGAGCAAGGAATGCAACAGGATAATTTAAAATGTGAGATTAGCTAGAAAGGAAGTTTCAATTAGGCTGTGGATTGCAAAGATAGAACTGAAAGGATCTACATTACCAAGAAGAAACAAGGGAATGAAAAAGATGGCTTGAGAGCATCACAGAAAGTATGACTCCAGAACTGCAAGGGCAAGAGACTTTGCTTTGGAGATAAAGCTGCAGAGTGTCACGTTCCAGGATGATGATGGTGGCCACACCAGATTCCCGAATGATGCTGGCATAGAGAATTTGTTCCTTGGAATAAGAGTCAGAGTGCTCAGAGATCCGGACACTACAGCCAAGAGAGAAGAAAGTCTGGCTACTGATCCAGCTGGCAGTAAACCTTGGCATCATCCATATGCCACTGGTTTTAGGCATTTGTGGAATATCAAACCTCTGAGGTTAAGAAGGCTTCCACCTTGAATTCAGAAGGCCTGGGAGGCAGGACATTTTATTCTCCAGAGGGCAGTGTGTAAAGCAGAGAATGAGAAGCTTAACATGAAACCCCAGAAGTTTGGAAAATCCAGCAATGTGGATCATCTAAGAGAAACTGCAAGGAGGGAGCAAAGCTGGCCTAAAAGAGAAGCCATGGAAGCTATCACCACAAGTGCCATAGGGGTGGAGCCACATAAGTCCTTTGGAGCTCACAACTCAATATAGGTTGCTTGAAATGATTCACGTGTAACAAAAAGATTTAATGTTTGGGCTTCTGGATTTTGGCTTTGCTTTGGTTCCAGTGTTTGATATCCTGCAGTGTGTACTTTTTTGGAATTATAGTGTTTATCTAGTGCCTTTGAATGTTGGAAATGTTTAACACTTATTTGCTCGGATTATGGGTGTGAGTATTATATCCTTCCTGGGGTAGATAGCCTGAATGTAACACGAGGGAGACAGACTTGCTCTGTGTAGCCATTAGGGCCATGCTCCTGGCCTTTTGCCTTGCTGTTTTGGTCTTTTCTGGTGCCATGAACTGCTGCCCTCTTCCATGTGCCAGTGTGCCTTGGAGCCAGTCTCTAATGTAAGTGCAACTCTATAGTATTTGATATAATACCTTCCATGATACTATTTTATTTTCTCTCTGCACACAATATTATATATATGTGGATATATGTATAACATGTATACTCATCTACACTTATATATACATATATACATTGGTTAAATTCACTCATGTCTTTTTAAATATGTATATCCTATAGATTTTCTTTGTTCATCTGCTGACAGTTTATTTTAGTATCTTTGCTAGGGTGAATGTTACAATGAACAGAAGAGTGAACATATCTCCATTAAATACTAAATCTTTTTTTAAATTTTTGAATATATTATGTACTGAGGAAGATCACTGGATCATAGGGCAGTTCTGTATTTAATTTTTCAGAAGCATCCTTTATGGTATCACAGACTGCATGCCTGTCAGCAGTGTATCAGCTTTCCTTCCACATCCTTGGCAGCCTTTGTGATCTTGTGTCATGTGTAATAGTCATTGTAATAAGTGCGAAGAGATTACAGTTTTCATTTGCATTTCCTTACTTAGTAATTTTTAACACGTGATGGATCTGTAAGAAATTTTTCTGTCTTCTTCAAGAAAAAAAGTCTATTTACATCTTTTACCTATCTTTAAATTTTATTTTTCCTGAGTTGTACAAACTACTTATAAAATTTAGATACCAACTTCTTCTCAAATGTATGATATACAAGTGGTTTCTCAGATTCCCTAGCTTGTTTTCATCTTACTGGTGGTGTGCTGTAGAGGAGATTTAAATTTGATGAACTTTAATGTATTATTTTTTCATTGCCTGTGATTTTGGTGTTATATCCAAAAACTCATACCAACAAACCTTCAGTGTAGGCAGTGGGTGTGAGTCCTATTTCACCAGGATCCCTTGGTCTGCCCAGAATTCTCTTAAGTTCTTAAATGTTGGACCAGTTCCAGCACAAGCTCCATGCCTGTGCACTAGGGGGCAAGGGTTACAGATTAGCAGAGTCCTGTGGCTCACCCAAAGTCCTCCAAAATTCTAAAATATTTGGAGAACTGCTGTCAAGGAACTTCCTGCATTATTCTTCATCATGGATTAGATTTCAGTTAAATTTTTCTTAAACTAAGAAGTGTACATTGCTCCACAACCCTCGTTTTCCACCATCCCTGTTCTATATACTTCTGATCAGTAGTCCTATAAATGACTTATTCTTATTATAGGTATTATTGCTGTAGTAGTGATGTAATAAAAGTATGCATTAGTGTTTTGTTGATCTTCAGTCTCATACATTATAGCTGAGTGAGTACAGAAACTGTGTGTGTTTTCCACACAATATCTGGTACTAAAGCAGTACATTTCTTATGCTCTGTAAAGATTTGATATATTGCAAAACATGGCATATAGTGCCAGACATTGCATGGAACACACACACGGTTTCTGTACTCACTCAGCTATCATGTATAGTTTAAGAAGAGAATCCTGGAGGTCACAGTCATCTATCTTGGGGGAAATTTCAGTATAAATTTGGTTCCTTTTTATGAAGTTCACTCTTTCACAAAGAAAGGAATCCTAGTTTATTGATTTTTTATACAGAAGTATAAATTATTGCTGTACATGTTAAATATCAATCCTATCTTTAGATTTCTTATCATTTGGACTCCAAGTCATGGTTGCTACTTCCTTTGCCCATGGAATCCTCTCATTACCTCAAAGGTCTTATTTATATAAATTGGCTGTTTTAATTATAATTTACCACTCAAACTTCTATTCTGTGCAAATTCTCTGATTTTTGTGTTTCTGCCCATAAACCTTTTCTATTATTCTAATGAATCATTTTATTTATTTCATTTCTGCCTTGACACAATCATAGGAATAAGATAAAGAGAAACATAATTCTTGCAAATACTGACACATATACTTAACATGTTCATTATGATCCTCTCTACTCTTTCAAATTGAGTCTAGCTTTTCTTAATCAAAGTTTATGTTATTTTACTTGCCTTCACATCTATGTTTGGATGGTTATCATTAAGATATAACTATATTTCTTTTTGCTGTTTCAAATTAGCAGTAAAGGAGAAATTTCGGAAACCAGATCTTCACCTCTAAATGTTTTCACAACATTACATTTTTAATGTGACCAAGCAATGTCTACTACACTTGTCTTGTGTAGGAATATAACTACTTGGATGTTTCATTCTTTTGTCCTTTATGCTTCCCATTGAATTTATTTATTTATTTATTTTGGAAGAACTGGGGATTGAACTCAGGTCCTTGTGTTTGCCAGGTAAGCACTTATTCTACTGAGCTATCTTCCAGAACTTCCTATTGAATTTATGCTTTAACAAAAGTTCCCTATAGAGGTCTGTGATGAACAAAAATAAATATTACTCACTTCCTTGCTTAATTGAAGAAATTTCTCTTTTTCCCGGGGAAGTGAGAAAATGAATGTTGTACTCTACAGGAGCAAATCCCTTGCCTACATATGAAATTGAATTTCCTTAGAGTTTGCTTTTAGAAAAGATAAGGGTAGCAACAGACACAGGAAGCATCTATTCTGTTAAACTGGTTTTGTCCCTCTATGGATGGACATTATAAAATTGATTCATTATAAAATAGCGAGGCTTAGAGTAGAATTTCACACATATAGCATGTAAAAATATTTATAATTTTAAGACTAAGACATTTTCATTGTAAGAAATATTTTAAATAAGACAAGAATTACCTGGCTGTCCCCCAAGTCCTTGGTGTGTATGAATATTTATATCGTTTAAGATATCCATAAAATTGTCTACTTTCCTGAGCAGGAAACCCAGCCTATCTGCCAGTATCTCTGAAGATTTTAAAAAAATCTTTATTTTTGTAGGAAAATTGAACATATCCATGCTTTGTAACATATTCTAAAACAATGTATAAATTGTGAAATGCCTAAATCTATCCACATAACATATATATAATCTCATAAACTTATACTTAAAGTTTACTCCTTTAGCAAATTTCATGCATGCAAAAATTATTACTGATAATAGAAACTATTCTGTTCAACAAACACTTTTTAAATTTATTGCTTCCAACTGAAAATTTGTGTTCTTTGACCACCATCTCCATACACCATGCTGTGCCACACACTCAACTCTTTTTTTTTTTTTTGTACTGGGGATCAAACTCAGGACTTTGCATTTGCCAGGCAAACACCGCTGCTGAGCTCGCTCCCCAGCCCCTCACCCAACTATTGATGGCCCCACACTTTACCCTCTACTTGACAGCCATGCAGTCCAGCCCGACTTCAATGTTTTCAGACTCCATATACAAATGAAATAATGTAGTATTTGTCTTTCTAGTCCTTCTCTAGGAAATTTTTGTTATAGGTATAAGTTTCCACTTAGATTTTCTGCTCCAAGTAACCTTTTGCTAGCAAGCCCATCAGATAGGATGTACACTACAAGCAGATTTGCTATTCTAGTTCCTACATGGAAAAGTCTACCCAGAAACATTCAGTTGCTCATGAGAATAATTGGTCATGTGGGCACCAGATTTTATTAAAATTTTAGTACTATAGGGGGAAGTTATTGTTTAAACAATGTCACCAAATCAATTTTAAATTACTTTGAGAATTGTTGATTAGGCCACAATAAATGTCAAAAGAGTAATGGTGGAGAATCAATACAATAAATAAAAATAGTGAAAACAGCCCTTACCAATGTTCTTAATATTTGAGATATTATTAATATGGTAATTATTTTGAGTCATAAAGAAGTACAATTGCTAATCAGTGAAAGATAGAGAACAAGATATTGAAGATCACATGTTGTGCTTTTGATTGCTGCATTTTTAAAACAGCGACAGCATAAAAATTCATATTTTCAATTTTAGGCAAAAATTGACCATATCTCATATAGAGTCAAGTGATGTTTTGAATATACATAAACGAAATGTAAGAAAGTATTTCTTTCCAGGATTATGTTGGAATTGTGAAGCACTCAGGCTTTTGTCTAGATGCACAAGCTTCTTCTATACAATGCAAAGATGTGGAAGGTTATCACATCAAATTTGTACTGATTATGACAAATATAAGTTTTATATATGAAATAAAGTGCCTTTGCAGCTTCTCAACATTAGTTAGAATTGTTAATAAGAATGTGTAAAACATTTTGAGAAAAAATAAAATACATTATCTGAAAGTGTACAAATTTTTATGATTAATGGCTTTAGTGTTTAAAATTCTAAAGTCATGCAATCACTGTTTCTACATCTTTAATTCACCTTTCCTTAATTACACATACACAGACATGACCTCAGGATCAGTGGAGTCTTATGAGTCATAAAAAGATTAGCTTTATTTTTAAATTAATTTTTCTTAGACATTGTGAAAAGACAAAATCCTCCTTTGTTTTATACTTGTTGTTTATTATTCTTCATTTAGTCTGACAACTCCAAAGCGTGCAAATAGTGGAAATAATGATTAAGAGATAATCAAATATTTCTATTATTTTAAAATAGGAAACTAGAGAAGAAAATTTACTGCACAAAATTTTGTTTATTTTACTTCAAGAATTTAAGACACATAATTAAGAGTACAATATAGCTTATACATGTTACAGCATTACTTTCTTTCAAAAGTTTGTGGACTAATTATTAAAGTTGAATTCTTGTTCCTTTTATCTGTCTCATTAGCCTGTCTTTTCCAACATCCAACTGAGATATTTTAATCTTTAGTAATATCTTCATGAATTATATGATTATAAAGCTTTCTTAAAATACATACTTTTCTAAAATTTTCTATGCTTTTTGCACTTAATACAATATATCTGAGTTTTGACCAATTTGTTCAACATCTACCATCCTATCAATATTTCTGACCTTGGTTTTCTAATCATGGCTAAGACATTGCTGTAATGATCATCTTTTTTAAAAAAAGTACCTAGGACAGGTTTTCATATGTCTTCTAGGGCCTAATCATGGACTTGAAATTGCTGGGTTAAAGAATATAGGTGACTATTTTCACATTGCTTTCTAGAGTGGTGATAACAATTTGACATGTCATAAGCAAAATATGAGTGTTCCTGATTTCTTCTCCTTGCTCTTTAACATTTCATGCATCAGACCTCTTCAGTTGTCTCCACTTACATATTTTCTTGTTTTTTTTTTTTTTACATTGACTCATATTGCAAGAGATGCTCAGTTTGCTCTATTGTGCAGATGTTTGATTTTGGCCTTGGTTTTGAATGATGATTTCAACAAAAGATTCAATGAAAATAGGTGTAGGATGTATCTATTAGTATATATTGAATTTTGCTTATCCATAAAAATATATATTAGAAATAGAAATTCAGACTTAAAAATATCAAATAGATTTTGTTTGTAGCTATCCATCTTGCCTTCTAAGACTTGAACTAGTATGCAGTGGCTTTCGAAATCTATTCCTTTGTTCATTCATCTTTTGCCAGTTCATCTTTTGAAATAATTGCATTTAGGTCCCAAACTATACCAGTTCATCCCTCTTCTTATACCTGAAAACTTGAGATGAGATAAATTATTCGTAATTTATCAATATAACAAGATGAAGTTGTCATAGTACTGGATTGAATTGATATCTAACTTAGTAAGATTTGCTCTTTGTCTTGGACATGATATCTCATTGTTGCATGCTTTAGAGAAAAAAAAAATTCACCTTCTTGCATTCTTCTCTAAGGCACTTTTCTAATTTCATCCACCACGTTGGAGCCCATAGGACCTAAGCACCTCTTCAATTGCCCATTTCTCAGTACTGTGGCAGGTGGGATTAAATTTCCAGCATAGAAACCGTGGAGAGGCAAACGCATTCACATATCAACACATAGAGATTACCAGTGAAATAATCAAAACTTTGTATCAATAGAGAAAAAAAAATTGAAGGTAATTCACTGTCCTCTTTCTTCAATTACTTAAAGGTCATTTTCAAGTTCATGTGTTCTGTAAGTAGCTTTGAAAAAGAAATATACTTTTCTTTAATTAGCTCTTGAAAATGCTGATGCTGGCGCTTCAAGCAGTATATAGCACTTTATGTCAGTGAAGTGTCTTCTGTGGATGAGATTTCTCTTTGATGACATCATTCCAAGGACACATATAATGACTGCTCCACTCTCCCACCTCGCCTGCCTGGAGGAGAACAGTCACAAGCAAGCAGGGACATCCTTGCTGCCCGTGACCCCATAACTGTCTGAAAAGATTTTATGCCAAATATTGCAGATGGAACTGACGTTCGGCTTGTTATAAATTCCACATGCTGTGGCGGATCATTCTAAACACTTCCTATTTTTATTCATTCCAACTGGAACTCATGAATTGGCTGAGGAACAATTATTTTTTTAAGTTTTCTACATTCAAACACAATGGTAAACTTTTAGAGATGTATCCAATAAAAACTGAGAATCTTTTGTGTGGAACAAAATCTAACAACTAGAAACAGTAATTAAAAGTCCTTGGCATTTATTAAGTGATCTTTCCATGGCAGGCATTGCAGTTGTCCCATTAATTCGTTACACCGATACTTATTATGTCAGTGATATTGCCATCTCCTAATGTCATCACATTTAAGCGGAAACTCCTTCTTTGTACAAATTTATTCAGCTAAGCAAGGGCAGACCTAAGGCAACTGTGGAATTCAGTGTCTACTATTTATACAAGCCACATGCTTCCTTTTGGACTAAAAATACCTAGGAAACATACCTGTTGACTGCTCAGAAGCTAGTATTTGCAGAACTGAAGCTGCTTGTTTTATATTGAGGAGAATTACACACCAAGGGAAGGCAGTATTTTGAATGAATTCTTCTACAAAGTGAAGGAAGGGCCTGATTCCACTGCATAAGGTGATATGCTGTTCTGCTATATTGACTATATAAATTAAAGGTATTTGAATAACAAGAAATCCAGTTAGAACACTGAGAATTAGTGCTATTTTTCAAAAGTTGAAAGCAAAAGTTCCCATGTGAAAGGCATGATTCTTATACCAGAAGGAAAAATCACATTCTTATTTTCAAATACAGTAAGTCTAGCTGAAGAAAGCCCTGTATAGACCTTGGTGAAATGATTTTCATCTTGTAAGCCTTTGCATATAACTCAGCTCCTTCTTTACAACTAACTATCTGATTCAGAGTGTAAGTAATTGGTTTTAACTGACTTTTTATTTCTTTATGAGAATCTCTATATTATTTAAAGCTTATATCATACTTTTCCCGTTAATTTACCTTATGTCAATTTAATTACTGGGTGCAGCTGGGATCCTAAGCGAGCAGAGCTAAGAGTTTTTCTATCCCTTCATCACATTGGTACAGACATATTTATTGTTATACAACACTTTCACTAAATGTATTATCTTATTTTTTTAGATTTTTATTTTATTTAAATTTTTTATTAATTTTAGTGAGAAATAAACAGCAATGAGACAGTTTCAAAACCGATTAGTAGGCCTGTTTCAATAGTTAATACACTCTATGTTGTTGTCTTTGTAGTGACTGTTTCTAAAACAAGATGTAGACATGATATCCTGTCCAAACACTATTTGTACAAATCTTTCTTCTCATCGAATTAAGAGAGAATAGTTGTATATCTACCTATATATCTTTTTAATATAGCATGTGGAATTATAGCACAAGTTGATTGAGGTCTCTATTTTATTGGCAAATATATCCCTGTTTCCATTCTAGTGTCTGTATTACTCCTGCTTTCAAAACCCTCTTTCGATGGTGGATAGGAATGTGCTGCAAGTGCTTATGAACCAGGGTTCTCATGCATGAGTTATCAGGGATCTATTATCCTTGGTATAACAGTCAGCTTCATCTAGCTGACTGGACACACACACACACACACACACACACACACACACACACACACCCCAACTAATGCTGACAAAGATGTAGGGAAAAGGAAACTCTTCTCCACTGTTAGTGGAAATGAAAGTAGAGAAAGCAGTGCAAGAGATTTCTTGAGCAACTAAAAGTAGCAATTTCGTTTGACCTCGCTGTACCCCTCTCCTGCATATTGCTAAAAGAGTTAATGTCATTATGCTACCGTGACTGGTTCATATCTATATGTGCAGATCACAACTCAGGATACCTGAACTCTAGAAATAGACTAGATGTTCATCATAGGCGAATGCATACTTTGTTTAGTGAAATTTGGTATTATTTCTAATGTTGTATTTTCTATTACCATTGTCTTGGTTAATTTTCTCTTCTTGCTGGGACAAAGCACCCAACACCCCAAATGAAAGAAGGAAAGGTTTAGTTAGCTCACAGTCAGTAGAGGTTTCAGTCTAGCGCCAAGGCAGAATGGCATGTGGCACAGAGAGCAGGTGCTCACGGTGGCTGCGAAGAGCAAGAGAGCAAAAGCTAGTGGCAGCAGCTCAGGCAGCCAGCTCGTCTTTTGCCTTACACTGTAATGCAGAGTATCCGCCCCAGGGCACTTGCATGCATAGTCCCAGAATTGGATCAAGGATCAGTCACAAACTCCAGAAGTCACCCCATGACTGCCTGAGGCTTTGGGGGGACAACTAGACACAAACAATCACAACCATTTGATAGTCTTTAAAAAGTGAAAAAAAAACAAAAAACAAAAAAGAAAATGCCACACAGAAAAATGAAATCATGCTATTTTTCAGATAATAGATGGAACTTGAGATCATAATAGTACACAAAATGAATAGAAGAAACATATAAAACAATGAAATAATTATGCAAAAGAGAGGTGATAAGAAAAACAAGGGAGTTTTGTGGGAGATGGGAAAGGGGACTAGAGGAAGTGGAGGAAAGCAGGTGTGGAATTTAGGGATAAAAATACCACCTGCTCAGGGTGCCCTCCTGTCTCTCTCTCAAATGGGAGCTTTGTTTCCCCCAATAAATATATTCTGCTCATAAAATAAATAAATAAATAAATATATGGCTATAGACATATATCAGATGACCAAAATGATGTAGTTCTGATATTTTGCAAGCATATAGTAATTTAAACAAATATATAGACACAAATTGTAAGATTAGTATATTCTCCGACAACTAGAAAAAGAAGAGCGAACAAAACCCAGAGCACAAAGACGGGAAGAAATCATAAAGATTAGAGCAGAAATTAACTCAATTGAGATGAAAAAAACAGTTCAAAGAATCCACAAAGCAAAAAGCTGGTTCTTTGAAAAACTAAATAAAGTTGATAAGCCTCTTGCCAACCTCATCAAAAAGAGGCAAAAGAAAATTCAAGTACAAGCGATAAGGAATGAAAAGGGTGAAATCACCACAGACCCAGTGGAAATTCAGAAGATTATTAATAGTTACTTCGAGAATCTTTATGCTCACAGAATAGAAGACACAGAAGA
>PVKA01036815.1:0-11162 GCA_004027165.1 Ctenomys sociabilis
CACAAGGCCAGCCAACATTTTGGACCTAGCCTTTCAAGGTCAGCGAAGACTCAGGACATAGGAGAACCTGTACTGCAATATCATGAGACTCAGGTGAGCTCCAAATTTTCTGAGCAAGGAGATTGTGGAGCCACAGAGGAAAGAGATTGAAGTTCTATAGTGTGCCTGGGGAGAGTCATATGAAGAGAAAACTTTCTCTTAGGCTCTCACAGAGAGCAATCTGGTCAAGCATTGGCCGTGACTCATCCATATGGATGACACAGACAAAGGAACTACAGAATAATGTACAGGACTACAAGATAAACCCTGAGAAGACTTCAATGACCACATAGGACATATAAAGTTCATGTGTTGGTATATAAGTTTTGATCTACCTAGGTCTTAACCATCCAGCAGAAAAGTATAAATGTATAAAAATTAAGTATAGGGCCGCGGAGATGGCTCAGTGGAATAAGCGCTTCCCTGGCAAGTGCAAGGGCCTGAGTTCAATCCCCGGTTCCGCAAAAAAAAAAAAAAAAAAAAAAAAAAAAATTAAGTATACATCGTGAGCCCATAATATTAAGCTGAGCTGTAAATGGATATGGTCGACAATTTCTTTGAATAACTCCCTATGGTTGCAGAATGCTGGACTGTGTTAGATTGTGGTGTCGAGTTCAAGCACCTAAGGTAGTTGAACGTCAATGGAGTGCCCACTTTTGACAGGTGTAGACAAAGGAAGGGTTGTAGAAAGAAAAAATCATGATGTGCGTGTATAGACAGTACAGTTGGGATAGATAAAGCTGTGCTTCTACATAATTCTATGAGAGGCAAGATCTGCACTAATGGTGGTTGGACAGGATATTATGTCAGCTTTTAGTGCTATGGTCATCCACTAGGTAAATAATTATTGAATCTTTGATATAATTCAGCTATAAAAAAACCTGTAAATATAATATCATGTATGCATCTTGTACAAAACCAAAACGTTATGAAAACAGTTTTCAATGTATTAATTCATCGACTCTGTATTGTTAAGGTGTTTTGAAACTGTCTGATTGACATTTGTATTTCAATAAAATAAAACTAAATGGAAAAAAAAATCCACTATACCCAAAGGACCTTTATTGCATAATATTTTATTTATTTATTTATTTATTTACTTATTTATTTTGCTGGTAAGAAACTCAGGACCTTGTGCTTGCTAGGCAGGTGCTTATGCTGCTGAGCTATCTCCATAGCCCTGAATACTATATTGCTAAGCAAAAGGAAATCACAATTTTTGCACTTACAATGTACAATTTGAAAATTAATTAAAAACAATCCCCTCAATATAATAAAAATGATAGACCACACAGAAGTAAATCTAATAACAAAGTGAAAACACTCCAATAAATACAAAAAGCTGTTGAAAAAAGTTAAAGACCTTAATGAATGTCCAATTAATCTCTATTCATGGTTTGAAAAACTTAACATTATCAAGAGGATAATAATCCCGAAATTAAAGATTCAATGAAGCCCTCAAACACCTAAATTTAAAGACTAAAATTCTGACACCGTTACATAAAAATAGAGTGGCAAATCTTCACAACCTTGGATTTGGTAAAGAATTTCAAGATGTGACACCAAACAACAAAAAAATAGACATAAGTTGGACTGATCTTTATGACAGTTGTACAATTTTGGGCTTCAAAAGATGCCATCAAAGCCGGGCATGGTGGCACATGCCTGAGGAGGATTGTTGTGAGTTCAAGACCAGCCTGAGCTACAAAGTGAGCTTAAGGCCAGCCTGAACTGCATAATGAGACCCTGACTCAAAAAGACCAAAAAAAAAATGCCATCAAGGGGTGGGGAGATGGCTCAGTGGAATAAACATTTCCCTGGCAAGCACAAGGGCCTGAGTTCAATCCCTGGTTCCATAAATAAATAAATAAATAAATAAATAAATAAATAAATAAATAAATAAATAAAATGCCATCAATAAACTGAAAAATCATTGAATATAACCATTTGAATTCATTTGTATGATTAACTGACATACCTAGAATATATAAAGAATACTTAGAAGTCATTAATAACCAGATAGAAGTCATAAATAATCAGAAATTGGATCTTAATCAGCATTTCTCAAAGGACAATAAAAATGGTCAACAAGCACATGAAATTCGTTGTCATTAAAATAAAAATCAGGGCTGCAAGAGCATAACATTAAGTTGCTGAGAACGAAAATGAGTTATATAACAGTAATTTTTTATTTTTAAAATAATTTTATTGAGAAACAAATTGCAATGAGACAGTTTCAAGACCCATTAGGAGGAGAGTTTCAATAATTAATACATTGTATATTGTTATCTTCTTAGTGGTTATTCAGAGTACAAGATGCAGATATGGTATCCTGTTCACAAACACTATTAGAACAAATCTTTCTATTCAATGAATTAAGAGAAAATAGCTGTGTACCTATCCTATTTTGAATATAGAGATACAAAATGGTCCTTCATTTGTATCCCCTTTTTTTGTTCAGTTTTGTCAGAGAAGGGTATTCCATGTCATTTAAATATTGTATATGCATGAATTCAGCAAAATATTCCAATATATTTAAGTAGTCCATAATAGTTCTGGATTTTTCATAGGACTGGCAATGTCAGAAGTTGTTGACTTGAGTCTTTTACAGCTGAGCATATTAATATGGCTTTCCTTTTTGTACTTTGTTTTTATACTTTTCTGCAGGATGGTTAAGATCAAGATAAAGCAAGAACTATATAACAAGAAATGTAACTTTTGTATCTGACAAGGTCAGTCAAATCCCCTTGTAACAGTAATTGTTGATGAGGATGTGGAGAAATTGAAGCCCTTATATACTAACGCTGAAAAGTAACATAGTTCACTTATTTTGAAAAAAAGTATGAGACTTCCTCAATTTATTGAATTAAAATCACCATATGATTATGGTAATTTTATGAAATTTCCAAGGATTTCTCCATCCCTAACTCTGTCATCCATAATCTACTCTTGTTTACTAAAATCTTATTATTTCAAAAATTATATATACATATATATAGCTTTTCTCTAATCCCAGGACTTGAGAGAGACTGAGGCAGAAATATCATCACTAGTTTGAGGCCAGCCTGGGCTACAAAGTATATTCAAGGGCAGCCTGAACTACATAGCAATACCTTGCCAAAAAATGAAAACATATACATATGTAAAATGAGTTATGATATATTCATTCTTTTTTTTTGTCTTTTTGAGGCAGGGTCTCACTATGCAGTTCAGGCTGGCCTTAAGCTCATTTTTTAGCTCAGGCTGGTCTTGAACTCACAACAATCCTCCTGCCTCAGCCTCCCGAGTGCTGAGATTACAGGCCTGTGCCACCACACCTGGCTATATTCATTCTTTTGTAAGTTTTTTTCTTCAACTTACCTTTAGAGATTAATCTAAATTTTTCCATGTGTCAATCATTTATTCAATTTTATTGCAGAACAATACTTAGTTTTATGTATTTACCATGAGCTGTGTATCTAGTCACCAGTTAAAACTTATCTGGATTGCTCAAGAGAAACACAGGACCATAATATGGCAGTAATGCATTGTACATGCTTTTTTAGTAGAACTTTGATATATTAGATAACAAATTAAGTCCAGCCTAGAAGGAGACCTCCTAACAGTTGCAGGTAGGCTTCCCAGAAAGAAAAGGATAGGAAAATTCCCAGAGAAAGTTTAATCAGAGATGAAGCTTATGTTTCTAGGTCAGTGGTAGTGAAAATACAGCAAAATATGGCATATTTATAGTGTGGCTATTACTCAACCATAAAAAGAAATATTTTGATATATTCATACATGCTACAACACAATTGAACCTGAGAGTCATTATAGACAGTTTATTTTTATATTTTAGCTATTATGATTAATGCTGCAATAAATATATGAATAAAGATTTCCCTTTGAGATAGTGATTGTATTTTTTTCTTCACTTTGAGTTTTATAGTTTTTCTTCTGACAGATACAGGAGTTTAGAATCAAAATGAATCTTATACTGAACTCCATTTTAAAGGTGAGTAAACAGAAATCCAGAGAAGCCAACTGACTTGCCCAAAGCTATTCACTGGTACTGCCAAGACTGAGTGGAACTAAACACCAGGTATCCTGACTCCTAGGTCAATGCTCTTTCCACTATCCCACAACACATTCAGAAGTAACAACCTGGAAGAGAGAAAGAAGGTGCCCATCTTCATTAGTAACATTCATCAAGCTTTATATCATCTGAGACCCAGGGCAAGTTGTAAAGTACAATAAATAAGGAGGTTAATTGGGCATTACAGTTTCACACAGGCAAATCATTCTTTTTTGAGGATCCTTTTAACCTGCCATGATGGAAACATGAAGCAATAGGAACCTGAGGGGAAAAACAATTAGAAGCACAGAAAACATGTCTCATTCAGCGTAACTTTCACAACTGGTTTTGTGATGTTAAACTGCCACTGTAAAATTGCCACATCTGCCAAGGCTCAGCCTAACCAATTTAGGGGCATATTCTTCCGAAAGGAGAAAATGTATCTCCCCAGCTTCTCATGAAAGAAAATGAGTTTGCAGCATTATAGTCTTTCCTATTTCCAGGCCCCTACTTGAGCTAGAATTAGGGTATGGAAGTCTCAATCTAACCAAAGAAATAAATTTACAGCCTCTCTTTAACCCACATTGCCTTCTCAGCAGCCCACAGCAGAATCAGTCTTTCCTATGTAGCAAGTTGAGAAGACCTGACTAAGGGCCCACTCCATCCCTGCCTACGACAGAGAAAAGTCCAGTGGGTGAAGAAGGGGAGAGAGGAAGACCCAGGCTATCCTTCAAGCTTGCTGGTGACAGAGGACTTTCTCTGGGATAGATTCTGTGGGGAGGGGATTTGGTCACTATTCACCAGGTTCTTGTCTGGTCCTGCACTTGGCAGTTGCTTATTCTTCATGTTGGCTTTGGCCATGTTGTAGTCTCCTGAGGCAAAGTACTTTTGCCCTTTCTAGAGTGTCTTCATAAGGCAGTTGGCGCCTCCAGGCTTTTGTCCTCTTCTTTGATATTAGGTTTGTGTCTCAGCTCTCTCAGGAAAAACACCTTCTTTCTCTCTTGTGTCCTGCTTCTCCCCGCCAGTTTCCTCCACAAGGTTCTTGTCTCTTGCTTCTGGGACATGGCAGGAAGAGAACTAGAGTTTAGAGAACCCAGGAAGTCAATTGAAGACAGGAAGGGGTTGGGAGTACAGGGACAATCTGAGCTGCTGCTTTGGCTCCTGTCACTATGGCTCCTCAGTTAAAATGGTGGCCTATTTGTTTTGGATATAAGTGAATCAAAGCCAGTTGCCAAAGTCCTCTGTGATTCTAATCAAATGAATGCTTACAAAGGAAATCTATAGACATGCAAAGTAGATTACCAAGTACATTCAGGTAAAGACAAGAGATAAATAGAAGATAAATATGGGAGAATAATTGAATGAATACAAGTTCTTGAGTTGATGAAAATATTCTAAAACTGACTTTGGTGATGTTGAACGTATCCATTGACTTGTACAGTTTACATGAGTGAATCATATAATGTGAGAATAATCTTAATAAAAGCAATTTTAAAAACTGAATGGCAGAGCCAGCCAAATAGCTCAGTGGATTAAAGTACCTGCAAGCAGGCCCAGGGGCCAGGTGTTCAATCCCTGGTCCTTCCAGCCTAGTCCTGCCCCCAGGGTGGACTGATATGACAGTTGAGACTGGATGTGGTGGGGCAGGGCTGTAATCCCAGCTTTTAGCAAGCTGTAAACAGGCAGATCATTATGAGTCTGATCTAGTAGTGAGATCCTGAACACCCTGTGGACCCTTCCCTAAAATACAAAAGAAAAAAAAAGCCTACCAGACAAGTAAAACAAAAAATGGAGACATTAGATATTGCCAAAAGATATGTAAATTGCCAATGAAATGAATACACTTTTCTCAGAAAAAGAAGTATAATTGGACAATAAATATATGAAAAGATTGTTCAACTTTGCAGGCAAATAGAGATATGAAAATTAAAGCAATTCTGAGAGTCCACTTAACCCCAGAAATAATGGCTGTCTTCAAGAAATCAAGAGAGGACTGTACCAGGGCTGAACAGAGTAGTCATGAGGGAGGGACTCAGAGAAGATCAATTAAAAACACAAGTAATTAGAAGCAAGGAGGCATATTCATCTTGATGCAAAAATCAACTTGAAAGAAGAGACAGATCAAACAAAACATATACATAGAAGTTATAGAGGCAAAGTACTCCTCCAGGGTTGAGCACAGATGCTCAGCCCAATATAAGAGATAGGTCATACAAAACCTGGTTGGGAAAATGAACAGGGTCTGTCAATCACAAGATCTCAGGACCACATGAGGACCCCATATGCAGAACTTCCCTTCTGCTCCCATGAGCTATTGATAACATAAAAAGGACCAAACATCACAGAAGGCTGCTATAGTATGCAGCTGCCTTTTGAATATGTAGCAGACGTTTATTTCTGCTTTTACACTTTTTCTCTTTGTTTTTCCCAAGAGTGGGTTTCTCTCACACCCATTTACCCTACACTTTTCAAATATACTTTTTGGCACCATTATTGGCTGATCTTATTCAATTCTTTTTTTTGATGCAAGAACCTGGAATGTTTTTGATGGGCAAGTTATTTCCAAGGATATTACCTATATCCTGGTTGGCTCTGCCAACCAGGAGAGTATATTTTGGAGTAGCTATCTCTGGGAGTAAAGCTTCCATATCAGAAGCCAAAGTAAGGCCTATGTGGGTACACTTGCTTTTTTCTAAAGTGTGATTATTTTTTCTTCTCTCTGCTGTCTCTCACTCTTTTCTTTAGGCTGGGAATGCAAGGAACTGTTCTCAAGGGAGCTATGTGCTGCTTTTCTGGCCACAGGAAGTGGGGAAAGAAATGCAGGCTTTTGTTTTTCTTTCTTAGCCGCATATGCCTTATTGTCTGCACATTTGTTTGTGTATTTTGCTAAATTGGTGTGGTCTCCATGTACCCTAAATGTGTAAATGGCTTTTTCTTGGTTTGTGTTTGGTCAGGGGTGCTACCAGTTTACCTTGTCACAAGGCCAGCAGTCATGTTGCCTTGCCACATGACCACTAGCCATTTTGTGTTCTTGTGTGACTATGAATATCCACTTTTACAAAGATATGCATCACCAGCCTCCTTCATCCTTTTTTCCTCTTAGTCCTTTCTTTCATTTTTTAAATAACAAAACTTATGAGCTAAATCTCTGAGTTTGGGCACCATATGGGCTTCTGGGAACAAGAAAAGAAATTTCGTTTTTCTTTTATAAAAAAGAAATTAGTGTATTATCCCTTTAGTGTACTATTCCCTTGCAGAACCAGTTGACTGAGGGTTGGGCCCAAGCAAATGCACATGCAAAACTGGATGCCTGATTCTATCCCAGAAGGGCAGGCTTGGTTTACATAGCTGGGAGCAGGTGGAAACTCAAAAATAATCTTGTCCATTTTAAAAGCAGAGCCCTGCAAGGATTCTCCTTCTGAGGCCATCATCACATGGTTTTTGTGCTTCTCTGTTCAAATGCAGTTAAGTTGAAGATCTATTCCTGATGCCTGAACAAAACAGATAATTAAAGTAACTGTAAAAACAAAACGTGCCATCCCAAATGATAGCTCTTCTTCTGTTAGAGTATATTAGAAGAGATGTTTTTCCTATATGGTTTCTGAGTTTAAGTTGGACTATCAAGAAAGTTAAAAGAACTTTGTTTGGGAAAGTTCTGCTATGAGTTCATTGGAGTTTGAAATAGGCAAGGCCAACAGATGGCTTTGCACCCTTCTTTCTTAAAGAGTTAATGGATTCAAATCTGGAGGCAAAGCCCTTTGGGTGAGGGCTTTCTTCTCTGATCTGAGGTAAAATGATGCTGACATCATCCTAAATTTCTTTGCTAGAGACAACTATCTAGGTTTTGTAAATTCACACAAGGGACATCTTGTGTACATAGGTCCCATTCTTATAGATAAGACATCATCTCAAGAAGCAGAAGCCTAGTTGTCTCTCTACAAGTCCCAAATTGAGCATATAGGATGTCTGTTCTATCTGTTCACTATGGATTTTGCCAACTTTGCCAGTAGGCCATATCTTTGATGAATAGGACAGACTTGATCTTTACAATGTAGAATAAGAACAAAATATCTACTATTGTTGTACTGTTCAGTACAAAATTGGAAGTGGAAAGAAAGGTATAAGATGATACTCTAGACTATGAGACTATTGGCCACTTATAGCATTTCTGCTTGAAACATGAAAGGTAAAGTAAAATGTCTTATGTTCAGGCTTTTATGATGTCTGTCTCAGGAACTTCTCAAAAACTAAGAGGAAGAGCCTGTTTTTGAACTTCCATTTGTCTCTCAGTTGTGTACAGCTTTCTCTGATCTGCCTGATGACAGTAGACTGTCTCTTCCACTTCTTGCTTATGGTCTCTAGGCCAATAAATCTGGTCCCTTCTTCAGTTACTGTTGTAGAAGGGGATGGGAAGTACGCAGATGAGTAATGTGCCTTTATAGTAGAAAGAAAACCACCCTAGAGAGACTGTTTTCCCTTCAACAGAGCCAAACTAAGATGATAATAATCAACATGTATTAAATATGTCTAATATGATAGCTGCTTTTACCATAGGGATGACAAGGTGCATTAAAAATCCTGTTGATTATGATAAACCTCCTGGGGTCTTATACAACCAGAAGTGGGTCTCATAAATCCACAATTTACCCTTCTTTCATAACCAAATAGCAGAGGCCTTCTGCAAGTACACTATCTTTTAGGCAAGGAGAGGCACAAATGGGACAACACTTCATCTATCAACCAGCCTCACATATTTGGTATAAGCTACAAAAACTTCAGATGGGGTCCTAGACGCTGATAACTTCATTTTTGGGTATAGGCTTTTTTGTGCTCAACAATTGGGATTCAGAGGAGAGAGAAAAGAGAAAAGCTGAGAATATAACTGTTATAATTTGTAAAGCTTTAAACACATGCAGATCATCTAAGAAAAACTGCAATTTCTCTGTCCACACATCACCATCTTCTCTGGGTTAACCTTGGTAATCTTGGACATTATAGGTGAGCCAATTCAACTGCAGATACAAGGACAACTCATTCTATTTTGATTTCCTTCTGGAAAACTTTCCTCTAAGCCATTGTTATGGTCAAGGGGATCCCTAAGTCAGAGATTCTTAATCCTCCTCTAACATCTCATTTTGAATGTTAAAGGTGTAGCCATGAGTTTCTAATTGTCCCACACTATCTTACTCCCTTTCTAGGAAGTATATTTAAAAAATAGGACAATTATCAAATTCTAGATAAGGTCAAAATAGATTTTACTTGCTGAGACTACATCAAGTTTCCTTGATGAAATTAGTCAACAGGAAAATACTGCTACTTGATATAATGGAATATCTGGTAGGACAAATTCAGCTGTGCCAGTAATTATAAGACTAAAAGACCCCAGTGGATTTCCTAACTAAAATAAATGTTCAATCAAGACAGAGATATATGTTTGTAAGAAAATTTTTAAAAAAGAGAGTACATAATTCCTACCAGATGCAGAGTCCTATCTCTTCCAGATTTAAGAAGCTTTAAAAGGCACAGATTTCTCCTTCGATACCCCTTAAAGATCTATGGGGTTCATGTCTCTCAGGAGGGGATAAGATGGGAGATAAAACATGGAAAAGCTGGCTTGAAAAATGGTCAGGACCTGTCAATCACAAGACCCCAGGATAACACAAGGACCCCATATGTAGAACTTCTTACAATCTCCCACAGGATGTCAATGGAAAAAATTTGACCCACAATTATAGAAATGTGCTGTCATACATGAGGTTAGAAGGTACTTGCATATAGTATGCACTTTTAATTTTATTGTTACTCTCCTTTTCTCTTTCTTCATCCCAAGTCCACTCTCCAGAGTTGGTATCTTCCATAGCCATTTACACTGAACTTCTGCAGAACACTTTTTGGCACCATTATTTAGTTGTCTCATCCAAATCTTTGTTCAATGCAAGAAAAACGTAGAATGCTTTTGATTGGACACCCATTTCTACTGTACAAACACAGTTACTACCTGACATAATAGGCAAGTCCTCTGCCTAGTGAAGCAGTAAGGAATAATAACTGCTTATTCTACTCCAGACTTCTGTGAGATAGAACCCAACACTATACACCCTCAATGCCCCTGTTACTCCGAGAAAAATTTGTTTCTCCTCTGGGCATGCATATCTCTGAGATACAGGCCTGTGAGCCCACAGGAGTCATCCTGTCATCCAGGAGTCTGTCCTGCAGACACTGAGAAAGCCATCGCATAATATTCACTGATCTCCAACAGAAGAAATCTCAGAAGCAAGACTGCCCCTGCTCCAGTTATCCAGCTTGAACAGCTGCTACAAACAGGATTAGAGAGAAGCACTCTTGAACAGAATAATCTCCATAAAAACTCAAGACTATAAAAAGGGACAAAGAGTGTGACTTGCAAGAGTAAAGACTGCTGACCTGGTAAGAAAACACTCATCTAGAAATACAGAGGAACTTCTTTTTCTCTTTGTTTTATTCTCAATTTTTAGTAGTCTTCTAAATTTGTTTTACTTTTGGCGGAGGTTGGAGTTCAACCACCCATATTCTTACCACCCCATTTTAATACTTCTTTGATTTACATGTTTGGATAGGCCCCCTTTTACTTTCTTTCTTTCCCTCTCACTGTCTTACTTTCTTTCTTTCAACAAGTTCACTTAGTAATTTTATTTTCTCTTCCTCTAGTTTAATCTTTATTCTCTTATATAAATTTCTAACGTGTCATCTCTGTTAGTTATCTAATACGACTTATTTCCTTTAGTCTTTAACTTGAACTTATACATCAACTTTAGCACATTATTCCAATCTATCACTTCCTTTTTTCCATTTATTTTTATTTTATTGAAATACAAATGTCAATCAGACAGTTTCAAAACACCATAACCATACAGAGTCAATGAAATAATACATTGCAAACTGTTTTCATAACGTTTTGGTATTATACAAGGTGCATACATGATATTATATTTACAGGTTTTTATATAGCTGAATTATATCAAAGATTCAATAATTATTTACCTAGTGGATGACCATAGCACTAAAAGCCAACATAATATCCTGTCCAACCACT
>PVKA01036815.1:11262-21587 GCA_004027165.1 Ctenomys sociabilis
CCCTTCCTTTGTCTACACCTGTCAAAAGTGGGCACTCTGTTGACATTCAACTACCTTAGGTGCTTGAACTCGACACCACAATCCAACACAGTCCAGCATTCTGCAACCATAGGGAGTTATTCAAAGAAATTGTTGACCATATCCATTTACAGCTCAGCTTAATATTATGGGCTCACGATGTATACTTCATTTTTATACTTCTATACTTTTCTGTTGGACTTCCTTTTTATTCATAATATTTCTTTTGTTCGGTTTTCTTTCTACTTTCACACCCTTAAACTTATGAATCAATGGGTAGTTAATTATATCTTACTACAGTTAAACATAGCTTTAAAATGAAAAGGAGTAAATTGTTCTATCAAGAGAACATTTACTATACATAATTTTCTGATTTGTCTTAGGTTATATCACTGTAAGTCTTGAAGCTAGTGTTAATTGTGCCAAAGTATTAGTTATTGAAACTCATCATCTTCCAGTTTATGTTTGATACTATTGTTATTACTGATTGTACTAATTTACCAAGGTGATATAGCTATTGTACTCAATTGATACTCATTGTATGCCAATATCTAGATTATCTTGACTTAATACACAATATTACAGCTGAGTAACAATGAACTAGATGCTGGCCCAAACAGGCTGCAACATCTCATCCCTAAACAATAGAAGAGATATAGATATAGGGCAGACAAAATGGCCAAGTGACAGACTGATTTAGAATGCAGGTCTAAAAATTAGTCGTTATCTAGAGTTCTTCATATTAGGAATAAAACTACCTACCTTAAGTAACTTATAAGCTCAATATAGAAAAAAGTAAACAAAAAAATAGAGGGCTGGGGAGATGGCTCAGTGGAATAAGCACTTGTCTGGCAAGCGCAAGGGCCTGAGTTTAATCCTTGGTTCTGGCCAAAAAAAAAACAAAAAAACAAAACCTTCATTTGGGAATTTTCCCAGAGGAACTGAAAACATCATGTCATAGTGATATATGTGTACCTCTGTAGCATCACAATTTGTGATACCAAAATCTTGGAAACAACCAAGATGTCCATCACATGAGGAATGGTTAAAAAAAGATGTGGTATTTCTATATAATAGAGTATTACTCAGCTATAAAGAATGATAAACTTAAAGCATTTGTATTAAAGTGGATGCCACTTGAACATATACTAATAAGAGAAATAAACCAGACACACACGTGCAAATATCATATAATCTCCCTAGAATAAGAAGTCAAAAGAAGAAATACAAATAGAAATGTACAACAACAACTAAAAAGAATTTAGTCAGATAGTTAGGGCAAACTGAATGGCATATGCTGCAGGGTACTTATCAGCTTTTCTTCTGGATGGGTAACAACCTAAGTTCACAGATCAAAAATTAGAGAAACAGAAGGGCCAGAAGGTCAGCCAACATTTTGGCCTAGTCTTTCAAGGTCAACAAAGACTCAGGACATACTAGAACCTATACTGTAACATTCATGGAACTCAGTTGTGCCACAAATTTTCTGATCAAGGAGATTATAGAACCACAGAGGAAGGCAAGTGATGATCTGTAGTGTGCCTGGGGAGAGTCACATGGAGAGAAAACTTTCTCTCAGGTTCTCACAGAGAGCAAACTAGTCAAGCAATGTCCATGACTCATCCACATGGCTGACACAGAAAAAGGATCTACAGAGTGAGGTACAGGATTGCAAGATAAACCCTAAGAGGACTTAAGTGACCCATCTGATACAAAAGCTACATTTTTTGTTATATATGTCTTGCTTTATCTCAGTCTTAATCATCCCGCAAAGTATAAAAATGTATATAAAGTGGGGCCATAATAATAAGTTGAGCTGTAGTCAACAATTTCTTCAGATAACTCACTATTATTGTAGACTGCTGGACTGCGTTTGATTGTGTCACCGAATTCAAGCACCTATAATGGTTTAATGACAATGGAATGCTCAACTTCGACAAGTCTAGACAAAAAAAGGGGGATACAAAGGAGGAACCATGATGTGTTTGTATAAACAATACATTTAGGATAAATATGCAGTACTTTTGTATAATTCTGAGAGGAAAGATTTCCACTAATAGAAGTTGGACATGATATTATGTCAGCTTCCAGTACTATGGACAACCACTAGGAAGATAACAAGGTAGAAAGTATTAATTATTGAAACTGTGATATAATTCAGCTTTAAAAAATAAGTTAAGTATACAGCTACATTCTCTTTATTGATTAGAGACATCTGCTCTAACAGTGTCTGTAAGTAGGATATCATGTATGCACCTTGTATGACAACAAACCATTACGAAAACAATTTGCAAAGTAGTAATTATTGAATCTGTCCTGTTAATTTGATTTGAAACTGTCTCATTGCTATTTGTTCTTCAATAAAAAATAAAAATAAATGAAATTGACAGTATAATTTTCAAAAAAATAAATAAATAAAAATAGAAAATACAGAAGCAGGATGAAATCTAAAACATGAAATCCCCCCAAAGCAAGTTACAGAGAGAATTAGAAGAAGTCATAAGCCTCCCACCTAAATTTTATGAATAAAAATAAATAAAATTGATGGTATAATTATCTAGAAAATAAACAAAAACAGAAAATCAGCAAATACAGAAGCAGGATGAAATCTAACACACGCAATCCACCCAAAGCAAGATACAGAGAAAATTAGAAGAAATCAAAAGCCTCCCACCTGAATTTTATGAAATGGTAACAACAGAAATAACAAAGTAGACGAATAAACACCTACATTTCAATATGTCAGAAATAGTCACATAGGTTGCTAAAAAGATGATGACCATAATGAAGGAAATGATCTTGAGCAAACACAGATAAAAAATAGAGGAGTTTCAAGAAATCATGAATGTTCAGCATAGGAAAGAAGTGGATGCCATAAAACACATACAAATAGATATCCTGGAGATTAAGAATTCGATTTGTGTATAGATAGCGTAATCACCCAATATGAAGACAGAATACCATTTTTAGAAGACAGGGTTATGATTGGTGATCATCAAATGAATGGTTTCTTAAAAATAGCAAGAGTCAAGCAAAAATCAATCTAATAGCTATTAGATGATGCAAAGAACAATAATCATGAAATCAAAGAAGAAACATAATAAAACAAAGGTCATAGATGATCTTTTCATAGACGTAATAACAGAAAACTTTCCAAAATTGGAAATAGAATTTATCAAGGAAATTATACAAATAGAACATCAAATAGACATCTTCAGAAAAAAAAAACATTAAGACACATAATATTGATTCCAGAAATTCAATACAGTGAGCGAAAAATAGAATGTTAGAGAAAAGAAATGAATCATCTACAAAAAATTCCATCATAATCACAGCAGACTTTTCATAACAAACCATTAAGCCAATGAGAGCTGTAGAGTAAAATATTTCAAGCCTAAAAAGAAAACAACCTCCAATCCAGATTGTTGTACACTGCAAAACTGTCTTTCATAATTGACAGAGAAATGAGATACATCAAAAACAAAGAAAACCTGAAGAAACTCATGTTTGTGTTTCTCGAAGAAACTACCAAAACTTGAAGAAACTACCAAACTGATATTCCAGAAAGTACTGAAGAATATTGTAGAAGATGATAATGAGGACAGCAATTCCAACAATCCCAATAGAAGAAGTCTACCAGACATGGCAAGCAATTACACAAAAAGGAAAATATGGGAACCAAGAAAATGAAAATAATACAACAAAGATAAATCAACATGTCAGGTAAAACCACCAGTGTAAATGTTTTCAATTCACCAATCAAAAGAAACAGATTGAGGACTGGCCAAATAGCTCAGCAGATTAAAGTGCCTTCTTAGGCAGACACAGCAGCTGGGTTCCATCCCAGGTGTGCCTTGCCAGCTCCACTGCCCGGCCCCTGCTGAGACAGCAATTCAGACTGGGCATGGTGGCACATGCCTGTAATTCCAGCTCTTGAGATTTTTGCTGAACACAGGAAAATCACTTCTCGTCTGATCTATGCAATGAGACTCTATAGACCCTGTAGACCCTGTACTAAAATACAGAAAAAAAAAAAAAAAGAAACAGATTAGAAAATAGATCAAAAAACAAGATCCAGCAATATATTTTGTTCTGAAGACAGGGACTTTCTATATAGTTCAGGCTGACGTTGAGTTCATTGTGATGCCCAGGCTATTCTCGGGTTTGTGGTGATCTTCTTCCCTCAGCCTCCTGAGTGGTAGAATTACAAGCATGCACCACCACACTCATTGGTCCAACAAGGTAATGTATACAAGAAACATTTAACTAAAAAAGAAACTCATAGACTGAAAGTCAAAGAGTGGAAAATTATACTCCATACCGCAGGAAGCTGGACAAAAGCATAGGTAGCTACTCTATTTGTACACAAAATGTATTCTAAGCAAAGGCTGATCAGAAGAGACAAAGGCCATGATATACTAACAATCATAGGCATATATGTAATAAGTACCAATGTACCCAACTATGTGAAATAAACAATAATGAATATGAAAAATCAGATAAGTGCTAATATAGTTATAGGGTACCTCAACCTCCTACTGTCACAAATAGACAGATCAACTAGACAAAACATTACCAAAGAAACAACAGAGCTCAAAGACACATTTGAACTAATGGACTGAGCAGATAGATCTCTACAGAGTTTTCCTCTTATCAATAACAAAATACACATTCTTTCAGTAATACACAAGACTATCCAAAATAGATCACATAATAGTTCATAACTCATGCTGAAATAAATCCAAAGGAATTGAAATTGTACCATGCATATTGTCAGGGTATAGTGCAATGAAACTGGAAATCAAAGACAAAAGAAACAAACAAACAAAAAAAAACTTACATAAACATGTAAAGATTAAGTAACATGTTACGGAACAACCAATGGGCCACAGATGAAATTAAAGAAATTAAACAGTTTACAGTGAACACTATTGCCAGTATGAGATAGAGGAACTTATGGGACACAATGAAAAGTCCCATGAAAGAAATTCATGGTGATGAGTTCCCACATCAGAAAAACAGAGTGGTCTTAAACAAACAACTTAATGTTGAACCTCAAGCTTGTATATAAAAAAGAACAGGTTAAACCCAAGGTACATACAATGAAAGAAATTATAAAGAGCTGAGCAAAAATCAACTCAACTGAGACATAAACAATATAAAGAATCAATGAATCTAAGAGCTTGGTTTTTTTTTTTTTTTTTTTTTTTTTTGAAAGATTACATAAAGTAGGCAAACCCTTCACCATTCTTGTCTAATAAAGGAAAGAACCAAATTAATGCAATTAGGAAGAAAAAGGACAAAATCACAATGAATCCTGCAGAAATCCAAAAGGGTATCAATGCATAATTTGAGAAACTGCATTCAAAAAAGACAGAAAAGAATTCTCAGAAAAATTGGACAGGTTCCTAGACATTTGCGAACTAACAAAGATGAATCAAGAAAATACAAAAACTCTAAATAATTCAATATCAGCCAATGAAATCGAAGAAGTAATTAAAAACTACAAAGTAAAGCCCAAACTAATTCACTGCTGAATTCTACAAGAACTTTAGAGAAGATCTAATGCTATTGCTTCTCAAATTCTTTAATAATATCCTAAGGGAAGGAATACTTCAAAATTCATTTCTTGGTGGCAGCACTATGATTCCATATCACTCCATGAAAATGGATATCATAAAGATATCAACCAATAACAAATGCTGGTAAGGGTCTGGGAAGAAAGGATCCCTTCCATATTGTTAGTGGGAATGTAAATTGGTCTAATAAATATAGAAATAAGTATGGAGATTCCTCATAAAATGAAAGTGCAAGGGTCCATTTTCCCCTTCCAGACGTCTAACCAAAAGAGCTAAACACATCATACCACAGCAATATATACACTCCTGTGTCTTTAGTAGAACAACTTGTAATAGCCAACTCTTTGAAACAGCCTTTGTACCCGTCAGTGGATGAAAGAATAAAGAAAATGTGGTGTTCATACTCAACATAGTACTACTCAGCCATAAAGAAAGGACAAACTTGAAACATTTCTAGGTAAATGGATATGATTTGAGACTATGCTTTTAGGTGAAATAAATCAGTTACATAATTAAAGAGTTTATGAGAAGGCAAAAGTGTAGGCTAGTGATATAGGCCAGTGGCACAGTGCCTACCTGGCAAGTGCAAGGTCTCAGAAAAAAAAAAAAAAAAAAAAAAAAAAAAAAAAAAAAAAAAAAAAAAAACGCATAAATAAGAACCAAAGTAGATGGTAGATACTGGGAAGGAGGGAAAAATATTCAAATGTGCAGGGAAATAGGGGATGAGCATGGGAAGAGAAAAGAAAAGTAAAGGGAAGAAAAATGAAAACAAATCTTCTGTAAATAGAGAGGGGAGAAGGGGTTTATAAGTAGGGAAGGGAAAGGGAGAAAAGAATTAAGATATATTATGTACATGTACAAATACCATGATGATTGTGATCAAAATGAATGACAAATACTAAAAACAGATAAATTTAAACATTAAAAAAGAAAGAAGTCAAATAATAACAGACACTAACAAGACTGCCTGGAAAAAAGAACCAGTCTTCATTATTGGTAAGAGTGTAAACTAGCACAACCACTGTGCAAACCAGTGTGGAGTTTCTCAAAAAACTAAAACTCTATTCCCATTCTAGGCATCTTCCCAATGTTAAAGTTATTGCATTTCAATGATTTGTTTATATCAGTGCAATTCACAATAGCTAAATCTTGCAAGAAGCCTATATGTCCATCAATAGATGAATGGACAAAGAAAATGTGGTATTTATACACCATGGAAAACTGCATTGTCACAAAGGATAATGTTGAATCATTTGTAAGAAATGGACTGGCTTAGGTCACAATATTAAGTGAAATGAATGAGATACACAAGCTTAAGTATTGAATGAGTTCTTTTAGATGAAAAATTCACAATGTAAATAAAAAGCAAAACAAATGCTAGGTAATAGAAAATAGGGAGCTAGATCATTTCAAATGGAAAATTGATAAAGTGATAAGGGCAAGAAAGAGGAAAGAGGTAAAAGGAAAGAAAACAGAACTAGGATGTGTATATATGTATCAACTCCTCACAAGGAACATAAGAATTATGTACTGCAAATATGTCCTAATAAAATTTTGTTTTTGAGGAAAAAACTTTATTGGATAGAAAAGCTTCTGTCAGAGAGGGATAGAAGGGGGACCCGAGCGGGTTGCCCCCTAATAAAAATTTAATACTGAGAGCTAAAATGTACAATTATAGACTGTAAAAAATATTGGTAATAGAAATGTAAAAGGGTGAAGCTTCTATTAAATTTTGTTTCTTTTAATAATGAGCATGTAATTTCATCTTAACTCAGAAATCATCCAGAAAAGGCCACCATATATTTACATAAAAGTCTGTAAATGAAAGATTATAATAAATGTATTTGTAATAGTCTAAAACTGGCATTAGTGTGTGATATATTTTGTGTCTCGTACTATGAGTAACTACTATGAAGACAACAAAATGCAATGTATTAATTGTTGAAATTGTCCTACTAATCAGTTTAGAAACTTTCCCATTGCTATTTGTTAGTTTTGGGGTGAGGATTTCTACAGTTTGTGACTAACTCATGAGCCACTGGAATTATGTGTGATCCAAGGCTGGGATGATGGGTTTTGGTACTACTGGGATTATGGGAGTGAGTACTTCCTCCAGCCTGGGGCAGAGAGCCTAAATGTAATATAACAGACAGAGAGACAGATTTTCTTTAGCTATTGATGTTTGTTGCATTGTTGTTCTGCAGCCATGAACTGATTTTCTCTGCCCTGTGCCACTCTGCCTTGGAGCCATCCAAGTATGGACTAAAACTCACAGTAACTGTGAGCTAAATAAACCTTTCTTTCCTTCATTTTGAGTGTTGGGTATTTGCCCCAGCAATGAGAGAAGAGTAAGTAAGACAATGTGGATGTACAGTTCATGCTAAATACATATTCTTTAATGTCATTCAGCAATGAGATGAAACAAATAATTGAATCATGTGAAAACCTGGAAGAATTTGCAAGGAATTATGCTTACTTTAAATAGTCAACTCCAAATGGTTACATATTACTTGATGCATTTATATAAAATTTTGAAATGATAAAATTTAGAACTTGAGGAGAGCTTAATGGCTCCTAGGAATTATATAAGGAAGGAAGGAGGGTCTGGGGAGATGGCTCAGTAGAATGAGTGCTTCCCTGGCAAGCTCAAGGGCCTGAGTTCAATCCCCGCTTCCACAAGAAAAAAAAAAAGGAAGGAAGGAAATGATCGTGGTATTGTTATAGAAAGGCAACATGATGTGCACTACTGACTGGGATACTAAAATTATATAGAACTTCATATATGCACTCATAGACAAATGCATATGGATAAAACTCTGAGGGAAATCTGAGTAAGATCCGTGAGTATACATGCTCTCAATGTCAATACAGGACCAATATAAATGTCCTTATTGCATTACTATGTTACAGTTTTTTTTTATTAATTTTATTGAGAGGCAAATAGCAATGGGAAAGTTTCAAAACTGATTAGTAGGACAATTTCAATAATTAACACATTGCATTTTGTTGTCTTCATAGTAGTTATTCATAGAACAAGATGCAGACATGATATCCTGTCCAAACACTATTAGTACAAATCTTTCTTCTCATTGAATTAAGAGAAAGCAGCTGTATAGCTATCCTAACTATTTTGTGTATACAGATACAAAATGGCCCATCATTTGTATCTCCTTTTTGTGTTTAGTTTTGTCAGAAATGGTCATTTAAATACTGTAGATGTATTAATTCAGCAAAATAATTCAATATAGTCCAGTAGTCCATAATCCTATGGTTATCCATAGGACTGGCAATGTCAGAAGTCACTGAACTAAGCCTTTTACAGCTCAGATATGCTAGTTTTACAAAACGTGACCAACATAGCTACACTCAAAAATTTCAAAACTTGCTTTCTTAAAGGGGGGCTACAAGGACAGCCAAATATTTGGCCCTAGCCCTTCAAGGTGAGGAATCAGGACATAAGAGAATCTGTGCTGTGACATCGTGCAACTCAATGGTGTCCCAAATTTTCTGATCAAGGAGATTATGGGGCCACAGAGGAAAGTGATTGATGATGTAGAGTGTGCCTAAGGAGAGTCACGTGGAGAGAAAACATTCTCTCAGTCTTTTACACAAAGCCAATTGGTCAGACAATGGCCATGTCTCATCCACACAGCTGACACTGACAAAGAATCTACAAACTGCAGTATAGGATTTCAGGATAAATCTTGAGGGGATTTGACTGACCTTATCAGATACAAAAGTTACATTTCTTGTCATATAGGTTTTATTTTATCTTGGTCTTAACCATCCAGCAGAAAAATATAACCACAAGGTGTAAAAAGTAATGCCATATTAATATGTTGATCCGCAAAAGGTTGAGCTGTAAAAGGCTCAAGTCAACAACTTCAGACAATTGCCAATTATGCTGATAACCCACTTCTATTATGGACTATTGGACTATACTGGGTTATTTTACTGAATTACAGTACCTACAATATTTGTAGGTATGTAAGGTCCTTTAAAGACTTCTCCAAATACAGCTTGTCTAACAACAATGGATCATCCATCTCTGACAACACAAAACAAAAAAGGAGGATACATAAAAATGAAGGATCATTTTGTAGTGAAAAAATATAGGTATAGACAAAATAGAATAGATATAGAGCTACCTTGTATTAGTTCAATGAGAACAAAGGTCAGTACAAATATTTTTTAAACAAGATATCATGTCTGCATCTTGTACTCTGAATAACTATTGTGAAGACAACAATATGCAATGTGTTAATTACTGTAACTGTCCTACTAAGCTGTTTTGAAATAGTTTCATTGATTTTTTTCTCATTAAAATGAATTTTAAAAAGACATCATGTCTGCATCTTGTCCTCTGATTAACTACTGTGAAGAAGCAATATGCAATATATTAAATATTGTAAACATCCTACTCACCTATTTTGAAACAGTTTCATCAGTATTTTATATTTTTATCATTAAAATAATAAAATTATTAAAAAGAATTTTCTTTCTGAAATTATGTATTATTTCTAATAACTTTTTATTAATTTTGTTCTCCTTAAAATAAAAAATGGAAATCTACCTTATAATATCATTAGCTAGAGGTATATTGGCATAGAACACATTTTTAAAACATTTTCACCTTCTGTAACTGAACCTCTGTACTATTTTGTAAACATTGCATTTCCCCCTTGCTTCCTCTAGCTTTGGTAATTTTTTACATCTCGTATAAGTGGA
>PVKA01036816.1:0-21486 GCA_004027165.1 Ctenomys sociabilis
TACAGTCCCTAAAAAAGTTCAAGGAAAAAGAATTTGAAGAGGATGAAATGTCACTATGTTCCATTGTTTTGGGCATTCTAAAATTGAATGTCATTGGCAGCATGTCTTTTGGTACAATTTTTAATGTTTTTAAAAATTCATCAGATATTTTGACCACTCTATGAATTACTGGGAAAAATGACTATTGTTTCCAAATCTGTTTTTTTTTATTTGAAAAAAAATAGAAAAGGAAAAGAAAAATGTGCTTCAGGGGTAAGTTTTTATTTATAAGTTTTGCCAAAATAGAATAAACAACTGATTATGAGGAAAGAAAAGCTGATGGTTTCATTTTACTTCTCAGCAATAAACAGACTGAAAATACTAATTATGAAATTAAAAAATGATCTCCTGAAATTGTATCTCCAATTAACTTTTTGTTTTATGCATTTTTTTGGAAGAAAATCACTGAAATTTAATCCTCTACCGTTTAATACCCTCTGAATAACATAAACTCAACCTCAATTTTAATTCACTTCTTTAAGGAAACAGCCTTTACATCTTGTTTCCTGAACCTGCTCTACACCTGTTTTCAAAATTAATCTAATTGGAAATGGTGGAGATCACACGAACTCTGGCAACATTATCTCTGCTAATATTTCTTGATTTGTAGAAAGAAGTCATGTTAAAGATAATTCATTTAATATACTCATATATATAATAACGTATCATCTAATACGTTAAAATACCACACTAATTAAGAAATACATCAATAGCAGTTGCCATTTAAGAAATGTTACATCTTAGGAAAAGTAATAACATGCAGACTCCTTTCCTATTTGCAAGAAGCCTATGAGGTAGTTCTTTTTACTTTTATTTGGTGCAAGAGGAACTGAAGCTTGACAAGGTCAAGACACGTATTAAATTAAGTGACAAGTTACAGAATTCAAATGTGACTTGTGGCTAAAATGTCTTTATTCCTCATGTGCACTGCCCTATGCTCTCTTATAGGATAAAAAAACGAGACTGCAGTGTCCCTGCTTTTTTCTGTGCATGGTCTAGTAGACTCCGTGGTCAAGTAGACTTGTATTTAGATTCTACTCCATGTTTACCCTGATCAGTATATGGGGAGAGGGGGAGGGCAGCGGCTTGGCTGACTTCATTGGCATTGATAGAAAAGTTAATACATGGTCCCCTAAGCTGACTTCTAAGCTTTCATGTATGGCCTTTGGGAAAGTGAAATAGTATTTGTATAGTATTTGGATGTAAATCCTAGGTCTAGGGATTCCTTGGCCAAGTAGCTTAATGTGTTTGAGTCTTTGGCTTCTTTGTATAGATTTAGTAATATCACCATCATCTTTCCTAAAATGGTTCAGGCAATATGCTATATGAAACTACAGTGGGACAGAAGTTGAAGTGGAGTTTCCAAATTACTGGCAAACTAATGGAAGGGTTCCACCAGCAACTTATTTGTGTGGATTGTTTGGAATATTCTGGTCTGCAGTGGTATGACTGAAATGGTCAATCTATCTCATCTGTTTTATTTTATTATAAATAAGGGAAAACCAAAAACATCAAGAACAAAGACAAAAATAATGCAATGCAGAACAATAAAAATGATACAAAATTTCAAAACAAAAATAGAAAACTAACAATAGTTGCTATATTATGCATTGTCATCAAATTTCAGATTGCCGGAAATAGGCATTTAAGACTGATCAAGCAATCAAATGTTAAATCCAGTATTCAAGAAGGAAATGCATGTTCAGGGTAAAAGGACTAGGGCTGTGACAGTACATCTGAATTATCAACTTGATTTGTTTGAGAGCTTCCCAGATTGGTAAAGCACACTTCTCATATTTCTGGCTAGAGATTAGATGGAAACAGTTAGTGTCCACCAGTTGAAGCTCTCTCCCAACCTAATTTCCACTGAATTTAGGATCAAATCAAGTAGACCATAAAAAACAAGTTGATTTTTGTTTCTTTGTAGAATTTATGTATAAATTCTACAAGAAACTAATATCTTTGTAGAACTCTATGATATAAAGAAAAAGCTGCTATAGAATCTTTCTGACAGTGGGAAACACAAGAAAAATATCTTCTTTACTTGGTTGCAAGCCATATCACAGATTTGAGGGCTTCACACTTTCAGACAGTTGGACAAAACCCTGAGAGTACTAGTTGCATCAGGGAAAAAGTATGTTTTACATTTTTTTCCTGTGGTACTCAGGGCCTTGTGCTTGCCAGGCAAGCACTTATTCTACTGATCTATCTCCCTGGTCCCCAAGAAAAAATATTTAGCTTTATTTAGGACAGCAAGGTGGATCCCAGATGACCCACAAGTTCTGCCTGGCCATTAGTAATCAGTGGATGTGACTCCACACAGAGGATTCCTGGTTGAATTACACTGACACTCGCAGAGAAGGACTTGTTAACAAGCACATTTGCTACATCCTCTGAGGATAATAAAAACTTTCTAACAGGCACTTTAGGAAACTGTGATCCTATGAGAGCAGAAGGGAACAAAAGGGAAAAGGCTGTAGAATTATGATCAACATATCCTAAGGGACCTGTTGAGACTGGGTTATAAGATAATGCTTTACAAAAATTATCCTGTAAAGTTATTCTCATTTTTTCCTACTCTTATCTACTCACTCCACCATTAAAAATTTTCAGGGAATTTTTGTGTCTCAAAATGCATATTATTTGGGTCTCAATGTTATCCTTCATGGTAGCCTGATCTGTTCTTTAGAGTTCTGTGTCATTCAATATTTGTGGAAAAACCAATTGTTTCAACTAGAAATTGCTACTTCAGATCTAATCTAGGATCTCTTTGGTTCTCCTAAGAACATAGGATAAAGAAATAAGATATATGTACTTTTCTTGCAATTTTTCAAGTTTTTGTAAATGGTCTTCCATGGGTAATTCCTTGAATATTTGACTTCTCAAAAAACGACAACAATATAGCCCAATTCTCATCAGGAAAGGGGTGAAATTCTATATTGGAAAAAATATCTGGAAATATATATCTGTTAAAACTTATGGCCAGTTGACACTGAATCCTAATTCTTTTTTGAAACACTGACAAAATCATTTTAAAATTTATATGTAAATGAAAAGTTTCTATATAGATATAATAATTTTGACTAAGACCAATAAATTCAGAGAAATCACACTATCTCTAGTATGAGACTTAATCTATGGCTACAGTCATATTTTCAGACTGTTAGATTCATTAGATGATAAATAAAGCCACCCAAATTAGGCCAGTTGATTTTTGAAAGAGGAATAAAGGCAAATCACGGAGAGAAAGAACAATATTTTTAACAAGTAGTACAATTGAAAACCCCATGCACAAAGCAATGAGCTCTAATATCATACTTTTTACATAAATGTACACTCAATTAGAACATAAATAATTTAAAAAATAAAACTATAAAGCTTTCTTAGAAAACAAGTTTCATGATCCAGGAATTGTCAGACATTATTCTGAATACATGATCTATTAAAGATAAAAATTGATATATTGGTGTTCATCAAAATTTAAATCATATGTTCTAAAAAAGACATGCTAAGGCAGTGAAAACACTAACCACAGACAGGAAAGAAATATCTACAAATCACTTTTTTGACAAAGGAATTACATCCAGATAATATAAAAATCCTGAAAACCCAATAGCCAGAACAGAAATAACCCATTTTAATATGGAAAAAGGCTTGAGTAGATTCATTCATAAAGAGAATATACTAATGCAAATAAACATAAAATTATGCCAAACATCCTTAGCTATGAGATAAATAAAAATTAAAACTAGGAGAGACAGTGCTGTATAGAAAGGAAGGATACATAGCAACCGAAGCTTTAGAGTATTGCTGCTCAGAATACAAAATGGTATAACCACTATGGAAAACAGTTTAGCAGTTATTATGAAATTAAATATCCACTTTCACCCTGAAGTTCTATTCCTATACATTCATAGAAATGTAGATATATGGATATACAAAAACTTGTATGCGACTGTTTTCAGTATTTTTATTTATAGTTGTCAAAAACTGGAAAATTTTAAATTGTTTTAAACCTAAAAATGGACAACCAAGATGAGACAAATCCACATCATGGTGTACTACTCACCAATGAAAAGGAATGAGCTACTAATATGTTGTCAAATAAAAATTAAAGGCATTATTCTGATTGAAATAAACTAATATTAAGGTTTTATATACCATGTTATTATATTAGTATGATATTCTTTAAAAGACAAGGCTATAATGACCATATCAGTGTCTGCTAGAGGCTAGGGAAAGAGATACTAGGGTGATTTCAAAGAGATAACACAGGAGTTATTTAGGACAAGGAAACACTTCTGTATTTTATTTATATGTGGTTATATGAATCCATGCATGAGTTGATTCGCAGAATTGTACATGAAAAAAAGATCAATTTAATTAAAACATCCTTAGGATTAGTATCTTCACAGGTCTTTGCTGTCTCTGTTCTGAAATCCTGTTCCCTATTGCTGTCCTTTTTAACAGAGCTTCACCTACTTCCCTAATTAATCCACAATGTGGAGGAAAACTGTTCTCTGTTTCATTGAAGTTTCTTCCCAGGGGGGCTGGCCCGGCAGCTCTGCAGATTAAAGCACCTGCTTAGGCACATACAGGGACCAGGTTTAAACCCCCAAGTGCCATGCTGTCCCCCTTCCTGAGACTGCAATTGAGACTGGGTGTGGTGGCGAGCACCTATAATCCCAGAATTTGTAAGGTTGAAAACAGGAGGTTCACTATGAGTCTGATTTTTGTAGTGAGACCCTGTACTAAATACACAAAAAAAAAGATAAAAAAAAAAAAGGAATTTCTCCCCAGAGGCACAGATGACCTATTCTCCCACCACTGAGGACCTTCTTAATAATTTAGCCTTATTCTACCCTTCCACGTTTTGACTCATGCCTGCTCTATCGCTCTTCTTGGCACATATCCCAACACTCAGATTACTCAAACTGTGTTTCAGGTGCATATATTGGTCTGTCATGGCCAAGATGCCTTTTTCCTCAAAAAAAGCATGCAGAGAGAGAACAAAACCCAGACTTTCTGGAGCCAGAGTAATCAAAATGTTATGTTGAAAAAAGAGCCAATATTATTTCTGAGTGTGAGACTTTTGAGGGGATAGCTTAGGACAAAATACCAGTGTGCGTGGAATTCTTATTGTCTACAAATGATTAATCACAAAGTTTCAATGGAAAATATATATATATGCACAAAGACACACACACACACACACACAAAACCTGCGCTGAACTCAGAGTTCCCAGTATCCATTCTAAGTGACTAGTTATGATCGTACTAAGATGGTTTTCTTTTTGGTTAGTTGTGCTTTAGAAAAACCTCAAAAAGTTTTATTTCATATCTGTTTTGCATAACCCTTTCCTTTTAATTTAATTAGGAGATTTCTCTGTCCTATCTTTAAATTATTTTGATAACTTCAATCACCTGGATTTTTGCAATCAAATTCTGGAAGGAGCCAGGATATTTTGACACTGGCCAAGCTGTGACACTAACATATGTTTTACTCCAAATATAGCCTTTACAGGACAATTTGTCTCTGTGTTTTTCTCTGATGGGATCTCTTATCTCCATTCTTTCAACAAGTATCAAATAAAATGCTAACCATGTGCCAGCTACTATGTTAGAAGTTGTTAGGCGAGCAATACATAAGACAAATATTGTTTTGAATTCACAGTGTTCACAAACAAGTAATTGTATGTAGCAAAAAGGACCAATGTTTATAGGACCAGTGTACAGAACACATCAGTTATGAATGCATCCTGTAGAAGATGTATCTGATTCAGTCAATGAAAGACAAAGAAGAAATCCAAGAGGGAATGATCCAAGGCTGAGTTTTCAGAATAAGTAATACTCAGCAAGGTTTATTTGTTGCAAGCAATAGAAACAGAATTGGTTAACCTAAGCCAAAAGAAGTGAGTGGAATTGTCCCAGTAACTCTCAGATTAACAAAATGGCTCGGATCAAGGTCTGAGAGAGGTATCTGATGTCCAGCAGGATGACTTTGTTCATAAGTATCACCATCACAAGGCTGGGACATTGAATTCGGCTATCACAGCCACCAGATAAGATCCGAAGCAAGCTCCGCTTCTGTGTGACAATGCTGTCATTTTATGCTGTAAGCAGGCTGTTCCCTTAGAGGATAAGTGTGAGGGTGACCAAGTATCTGGCTTTTGGCAGCCCTTGCGTCCCAAACTTACATTGCCAGGTTGCCAAATACAGGTTATTCTGCTGAGCAGCCAAGGGAAAGGAAAATGTGCAGTAATCACCCTTTGTTTTCTTTTGAATCTTTGCTGACTTTTTTGTGATCCAAGGTGATAAATACACTTTCTAAACTTAAGAAACGAAGTTGCACAAGAAAGGAAATTTGGACCTCCCTGCCTCTGCCCAAGCTGACCCATCTCCACACACCCGGCCTCCAGTGAGCTGTGCCATGCATCCAGAGTGGACATGGGCAGAGTAATGGTGGATAGGCTGGGGTTGGGACTGCTGCTCCTGCCATTGTTCCTACCCAAACAGATTTATCCAATCCAAACTGTTGCCATGCCACCTTCAGGAAACACCTCCCAGAAAACCTCTACTATCCCAAATCCAACTAATGCCACCACCAAGACAGGCAGTGGTCAACAGTCAACAGCCGACCATCTTGTGATCTCAGTCTCTCTTCTACATCTGTACTGTTACAGACCCTGGCCAAGAAATGTCTCTACTTCCCCATCTTGTAAATCCAGTCCAAATGGCAACTACAAGTCCAGAGTTGCAAGGAAGAAATCTAATTGCACACCTTATTTTATTGATTCAGAATGTATTGAGAATTCCAAATTCCATTTATTTCAAGGACATGTGAAGGGATTGACAGATGATGAATGCCAAATTAAATCTGCTGGATTTTTTTGGCACAAGATGAAAAAAGAGAACCTTCAAGACTGACCATGATTTCCTCGATTATGGCTTAAGAAAAATAGATGCTTAAAACTCTACCTTGAAAACAAGAATAGATTTTATCTAGAAATAAAAGATGGGATGTGGAATGGAGATCAAGTTTTCATTTGATTTATTAAATCACTAAGGCCATAAAACAGTTAGATAATATAAAAAGCTTCCATATGCTATTTATATGCACACTGGAATGATCTACCAGGTGTTCTTGTAACCCCTCAATATGTATTTTTCAGCAGTGTTAATTTAATGCTGATAGCCTCTAGATAAAGTTTTGAATTTTTCAGCTGTCACTATTTTCTTGGCAACTGAACCCTTTCTCTCTGCCCTCTGTAGCTTTGGATATGACATTGGATATTACATGTAATGTTTTACATACTAATTGATTAAAAGACTGAAACCCATCTCCAAATCGAAACATCGAGAGTAAATCTTTCCAAAGTGAAACAGTACACACTCTCCCACTTTCATTCAAAAGAAACACCTGATTCATTTCACTAAACTGATTTCATAGAGTAGGATATTGACTTCAACTGATTCCATAATACTGCCTTTTAAATTTCTGTATATGTTTGAATGCTTTTCACAATTCAAAATAGTCTGTTTTGAAGATAAAATTACAAATCTTGAAACTAGAAAGGCAAATATACCAAGGAGCCAAAACTAAATAATTTTGGGAAGGGAAAGCTGGAAGCTAATTAACATTGAAGTTGCAAAAGCTTTTTTTTTTTTCTGTATTTTAGGGAAGGGTCTACAGGATGTTCAAGGTCTCATTCTAGATTGGTCTCATAGTGATCCTCCCGTTTTACAGTCTCCCAAGTGTTGGGATTACAGGTGCATGTCACCATGCCCACCATGCCCATCTTCAATTGCTGGCTCAGCGTGCCCTGGGGCAGGCCAGCATGGTAGAAGACCTGGGGATCCAACCCCTGGACGTGCACTGGCTTGTAGGTGCTTTAATCTGCTGAGCTATTTGGCCAGCCCTGCAAAATTGTTTATATTTTCTCTGTAAATTATTAAAGAAAAAATCTATGAATCACACAAGCCACATTTGGAACATGTTCTGTTATCAGCCAATATTTTAGGTAGTTAGAACTGGGCCTGAGCCTTGATTTTTGCTGTAAGTCTTTAATAATTGCCTTGATACACAGAAACCTTTTGTTTTTAAAATATGCACCCTCAACTCCTTGTTTGCATGGTCACACACTGATGCTTACATGTTCCAGTATCTACTAGGACCACATTAGTTTTGGTATAATCCAAGTCATTTCTTATCCATCTTTAGAAATCTAGGGAACAACCAGATCGATAGGTCTGAGTCTACTGTGTGAGCGAACACACTCTTTTCTTCCTATCTGAATGTTGGACATCTGTTTGGATTGCATAGTGTGTTTGTGTATATATGCTTTCATTCATAGTAACTCCTCATGTTATGGAAATTGATTTGCACTGAACATAAACTATAAATAAGGACATAAATGGCTGGAAAAAATAAAAAAAGAAAGAAATTAAGTTTGATCTGCTTTTGCCTAGATTCTCAGCCAAGTTGCCAAGGTAAGTGCAAAAAGTAGAGATTCAGGTTTCAAGTTTTGAGTATTTCAGTGCTAATTTACCATTAAATGTGACAATGCAAAATAAGTATGTGAGGGGAAGGGGACTGGGACTCCATCCTGTGGGGAAAAAAGTTGAAGTGTAAGCAAAGTGAGGAAGAAAAAGAAAACAAACACAACTATTAGAAATCTAAGGAAAGATCACAACATACCTAAAGAGAAAAGAAGACTGGTTTTATATATTATTAGAGAATAAATAAATCCACAAAGAATCACTATCTAATAACGTGATGGAGAGTGCATTATAAATCACAATAGAAACATTGGAATTATGGAAAGAATTTAGAGGCAGTCAAAGGAAGAGAGTTTGAGGTACTGTGTCAAAAAGAGTTATTCTAAAAGGAAATTAAGAGTTCCAGTTCCCCTACCCCTCACCAGATTGAAAAGGCTGTTCAGACCTCACATTTTCAGGCCAAACCACAAATTTGTGTCTGGGTTGCATGAGCCCTTTCATATTTCCTTTGATGTGTGAGTCTGTGGAATGGGGTGACCATTCTCTTGTTGTGCCATGGCTTTAGGGCAGACACAAAGAATGATGAAGAAGAAAGCCATCTAGCTGGCCAGGGGAGCTGAATTAAATATTAGAGATGAAGGAGAGTTTTAATCAAAATCATCCACGGTGAACTGTGTTAGGAGAGTCAATAAAGGTTTTCTCCATGTGACTTAAGGAGATGTTTAAAATTATTTTCACTACTGTTTACCCAAGGCCTATTGTCAAGCATTATTCTGTATGTATTCATTGAATTCTTACACCAATCTAAAGGGGGTTTATAGTTACTGTGTCCATTGTACAGATAAAATTGAGAATATTATGCTTTCTGATAACTTGGATGTGTTCTCAGAAATACACACAAAGCTGAAGCTTGAACTTGGGTCTGTAGGATACTTTGATAGTTTGTTGTTTCTGATACAGATACCAGAATGATGAACAAAGATCACCCAAATCCTAAAGGATACGTTGTTTAGCATTGCAGAGGCTCTGGAGGTAGGCAGTATAGGGATGTCATCAAGAACTAGAGGTGTTGTGTTTTTGGATCAACATTGTTCCCCAGAGGGCAGATGTTCACAGGTACAACTGTTGGGAGATAACTGTATCATGAAATGCCATGCTCATCAATAGCTTGGACCACTGAGTTCATAACTGAACATGCTGCTGTGAAGTGGGGCTTCTTGGAGAAAGGTCATCGGGGCCAAGACTTGAAACACTATGTTCTTGTCCCTGGCTTCTGCATCAGGCACTTGTGACTTCTCTCTTATTTCTGGCCATGACGAGGGGAGAATTTTTCCCTTCCCACAACATCAGCCATGGTGTTTCTCCCTTCAAGGAGGCTGACCAAGGTCTGAATGCTCAGAAGCTATGTATCAAAATAAACCTTTTCTCCTTTTGGTAGTTTTTCTTAAGCATTTGGTTACAGTGATGAAGAGGATACTAATACAGAAAAATGTGTTTGCAATTTTCCACCCTACCATTTTTGTGGGTGAATCTCATGCTCCAGGACAGAGATAGCTGTAGAAATTGTAGGTATCGCATAAAGTTATGACTAGATACATTTAATAGAAGGACAATAGTCTTTGCAAATCTCCTTTTCTAAATCAAAGGAAAGAAAATCTTTCTCCTTGTGCCACCAGTAGGTTTCTTACCATGTGCTATTGACTAGTTTAAAGCCACTTACCTACTGAATTTAATAACTTTTTAACATTATGGAATTCCCATAATTGGATTAGATTAATGATGATTCACTCTTTGAGATTAACTCTCTTTGGAAAGCAAAACAGAAGAGTTCATAAGGATAGGTGAGAACAATGGCTATATGGAAGACATGAAAATTTGCCATTTATAGTATGATCAACTTCTTGTCCAAAGAACTAATGTAATTCTAAAATAGCCAATGGAAAATGAAGGTTAAGAGGGAAAAATAGGAAGAAAGGGGAGCAGAAGGAAAATATATCAAGGAAAAAATTATTATGTAAATCATGCTGGCCTCTTCTACATACTTTATAATGTGCTTTTTATATGATAATCACTTTTATTATGTCCACTTTCTCAAGGCTCTTGAGGTCTTTAAATCACACATATCAAAAATAACAGTGGTGACTTGAATCCAAATGGATTAGTCAGGAAGTATATGCTCTTTAAATTTTAGGGGAGAATGCTTAAAATGCATTCAGTTTAGAATAATTATAAAGGAGAACAGAGTCAAAGAAAAGCTGCCATCTCCCAGGAAACTTAACTAATGCCCCTTTGCAGCTCATTACAATATCATACGTTAAGCTAAGTCGCTGGCCCACTAGTTGGGTACACAACCTACTATGCATATGCCTGTGGTTTTAGTCCTTGTGCAGTTGATTAGAAAGAAAACGTTATGACCCTCTCCTGGAGATTTATTTCCAGATACTGGAAACTATGGCCATTACAGGCACCACTAATGGGAAATAAGGAAAAAAAAGTAAAAATGAGGAAGAAAACAAGCAGGAAAAAGGACATAAATGGAACAAGGGGCTCCAAGAGGGGTTTCTAATGTTTCATTGTTATTGAAAATTACACTTCATAAAAGTCTTGTTCATTTAAAGTTTGAAAAGTGACAGAAAAATAGTTTTTTATACTTAGGTCTGCTAAATGTATGATAAATCAAAAAAGATGGAACAAGGAGAAACTCCAAGAAAAAAAAATCAGTGTGTAGTATAAATAGCACTTCATTAGTATCGCAATGCCTTAAAAAACAATCTAGAAAATTCTGCTGTATAATCATAGTACACAGTGCAGAAGAGAATAATTTACTATCGTTAGAGATTTGTAATCCCTATGACGGAAAGGGAAATGTGTGCATGTAACTCTTTAATGATAGTGGATTTGCAGGCATAAATCCTGAACTGATGAGAGCTGATTTTTTTTTTTAATTCCAGTTTGTGTCTTTGCTGACCTACAGAGAGCTGTGGCCTCAGGAATGTGTGTACTTCCAACCTTCCTCACAGGAGAGTCCAGCCCAGGGTAGAGCCCAGTGGTTTATTCTCTTGCTCATCAGGCACACATCAACACCATACAAACACAATTCTTAATGGTAGTCAGTGCCAAAGGCATGGCAGTATGCCATGATCTCCCAAACACGCTCAGCAATAAACCAAGAGTTTTCTGTAAGGAAAAGCTTCTCTGTGCTAAGTTGTAGACACTTCAGCTTAGTGTGAGTCCATGCAAAAAATAAGAATTAGGAAAGTTAATAACTACACTCTACTCTCCAAGGTCTCTTTTCCTCTCTTCACATAGTGTCTTCCCTTCCATTCTGCTGAATTCTAAAACTTTGATAAAATTTTCTCTAAAACTCTTTTCCAGCTAGAACAATGGAGGGTGCAGAAGAGAAGAAAAGGAAGGTTCGTGCTGTGCCAGAAACCCTTAAGAAAGAACAAAGACATTTTGCAAAGTTGAAGATAAAGCACCTGAGAAAGAAGTTTGCCCAGAAGGTGCTTCACAAGGTGAGGAGGAAGCTCATCTATGAAAAAGCCAGGCACTATCATAAGGAGTACAGACAGATGTACAGAACTGAGATCCAAATGGCTAGGATGGCGAGAAAAGCTGGCACTTCTATGTCCCTGCAGAGCACAAACTGGCATTTACCATCTGGATCAGGGGTATCAGATGTGTGAGCCCAAAGGATCGCAAGGTGTTGCAGCTTCTTCACCTTCGACAAATCTTCAATGGTACCTTCGTTAAGCTCAACAGGGCTCCAATTAACATGCTGAGAGTTGTGGAGCCATACATTGCATGGTGGTACCCAAACCTGAAGTCAGTGAGTGAATATATAAGCGTGGCTATGGCAAAACCAGTAAGAAGCGAATTGCCTTGGCAGATAATTCATTGATTGCTCAATCTCTTGGTAAATATGGAATTGCCTGCATGGAGGATCTGATTCATGAGATCTGTACTGTTGGAAATCACTTCAAAGAGGCAAATAACTCCCTGTGGCTGTTCAAGTTATCTCCACGAGGTGGAACAAAGAAGAAGACCACCCATTTTATGGAAGGTGGAGATGCTGGAAATAGAGAAGACCAGATGAACAGCTTATTAGAAGGATGCACTAACGTATCTACCATGGTGTTTTTATGATTTGGTCAGTTCATACAGTATTTGCTTCTAAAAACAAAACAAAACAAAAAATAACTGAAATTTATTAACATGGATATACAAATGCAAGGTAACAATTTAAGTGTTACTTCTTCCACAGGCTTTTTTTTTTTGTATTAAAAATGGATCAAATTTTAGAAAAAAAATTAAAGGAAAGTTCTCTAGACAAGAATGTCTAGGTGTTAGAGATGGAATAGGATTTTCCAAGAAGCTGGATTATTAGAATTTAATCAGGAAAATGTAAGAACTATAGACAAGAAGGGAAGAGAGTGGTAGATCAAACATAATGTGAGATCATACATACATGAAAACTAAGATTCCAGGTTGTTATCTTGATGAATGGAAGCAAGATTATGAAGCGTTCCAGAACAGGTGCTCTAGGTTGGGCAGGAGTGAGTGTGCTGCAAACACTGCAAGAACCTAGAGTAAGTGTGCGAGTTGTATTTATGCATGGGGTTCTGTGTGGATGTCTTTGCCTGAGAGAGATGTGGGATCGGAAAGAAATCAGTAGACCTTAAGCGGCCTATGAAAGATCTGAAACACTACAAATTCTTATTAGCATGTGTAAGGAGAAGACTTGGAACTCTGATTAAATTCTCAGGGAACTAGGTCCTCATAAAATGATTAAGTACAGAAATCCAAAGGATTTCCAAGTCCAACAGAACCATCAGCTAGCTGCATGGTTAGGCCCATTTCCCATCCTCAGATTCCATTGTCTTTCAGCACTTGAAGGAGAATTAATAGTCTGCCTTCTTCCAGCTGGTAACTCAAAGGAAAGAGAGTTTGGTTTTGTTTTGCCTAGGTGCACATTCCCTGCCCCCACTGTTACACTCTTGAAGTGTTGGTCATCCCTGAGGCTGATGTCCCCACTCTGCTGGCAGACAGATCTGGTCAGTTGAGGCCTCTCAACTGTGACCAATGTGACAGACGAACACATATTCTGAGCTCCAGGGACAACCTCAAAAAGGCCACAAAACTGCATGATTAGCTATGTTCTTTGCAAATCCTGCAGAGGTAATGTTACTTTTGTATATAGAACACTTGGAATCCATTTTGCTGAAGTCATGGGTAAAACCAAGAATGTTTGATTTTGAAAATGGTTAATTATAGGTATATTAAGGGGCGGTGTCAGCATCCAGTGACTATTAACAGTTCCACCAAAAAAAAAGCCCCAGCTTAACAAAAACAAATTATTGGGAGGAAATTGGTCTTGGGAAAACCATGATCTCTTGTTTTTTGGGAGAAAAAAAGTGAACTTCTGTTCTATTTCCAAACATGAGACTTTTCTGGTCTGAATCATTCTGCTTTGTGCTAGAGAACTTATTTATAGTGCACATATTGTTCTTTAATTAGGTAAAAAGTGATATGTCCTGTGGGTGGGTGAAACAGAGCAGAAATGGAGGTGAATATTCAGATGGGCATAAAAGAATATTTTAAAAAAATAGGAAAACAATTTCTTTATGAAAACTTCTAAGTGAATCACCAGCAACATTAAGCCTAACTGTGACAGAGGAAGCTGGCTTGAGTTTCTGCAGCAAAAAAAGAACTATTTGCCATTAAGAGGCATGTAGTACTCTAGTGTGCAGCAGAAGGGGCTTGCCAGGCTCCACATTGCTAGAGAAGCCCAGGGAGTTTTCTTAAGTGTCCTAAATTGTTTGTATTCTATAAAAATCAGAATTAAACATAGCAATAGTTCAATTATCCAGCTGCACAATGAACAGACTGTTCTGCAAAAATGATGTTTACAAATATATCACTATGATACAATGTTTCCAAATCCTTTGGGAAAATTCCCAGTAGGGGGATAGCCGGCTTGAATGGGATTTCTAGTCCTACTCTTTTGAGGAGTCTCCACACTGACCTCCACAATGGTTGTACCAGTCTACATTCCCACCAGCAGTGGAGAAGTGTTCCCTTTTCCCCACAACCTCTCCAACATTAGCTGTTCGTTGATTTCCTTATGATAGCCATTCTTTCTGGAGTGAGATGGTATCTCAGTGTTGTTTTTATGTGCATTTCACGAATGGCTAGTGATGTGGAGCATTTTTTCATATATTTATTTGCTTCTTTAATTTCATCCTCTGAGAAGTGTGTATTCATGTCAGATGCCAATTTCTGAATTGGGTCTTTAAATTTGAGGGCCTTGTTATATCTTAGTTCTTTATATATTCTAGACAGTAGTCCTCTGTCTGATTGCTTATTAGTTAGGATTTTTTTTCAAAATTTGTGGGTTGTCTTTTCACTCTGTTGACAATTTCTTTGACATGCAGAAGCACCTTAAGAAGAGTTGATCCCAGTTGTTGATTCTTTCAAGTGCTTCCTGTGCGACTATATGTTTGTTCATGAACTCTTTACCTACCCCTATGTATTCAAGAGTGCCTCCTACTTTCTATTCCAGGAGATTGAGTGTTTCTGTTTTAATGTTTAGATATTTAATCCATTTTGACTTTAACTTAGTGCATGGTGATAGAGCTGGGTCAAGTTTTAGTTTTCGGGATGTAGAAAGCCATGCTTTCCAGCACCATTTGTTAAAGAGGCTATCTTTCTTCCAGTGAGCTTGTGTAGCCCCTTTGTCAAAGATAAGATGGCTGAGTGTTTTCATAGATGCCTCTGCGTCTTCTAACCTATTCCACTGATCCTCAGGTCTATTTTGTTGCCAATACCATGTTGATTCTATCACAGTGGCTTTGTAGTATAATTTCAAGTCAAGAATTGTGATGCCTCCTGCCTTGTCTTGATTGGCCAAGATTGCTTTTGCTATTCTAGGTTGTTTGTGGTTCCAAATAAAATTTAGGATTGATTTCTCTGTATCTGGGAGGTATGTTGGTGGCAGTTTGAGAGGGATTGCATTAAATCTGTACAGCAATTTTGGGAGTATGGCCATCTTCAATATGTTGGTTCTTTCTATCCAGGAGCATGGAATATCTTTCCATTTTCTGAAATGCTCTATAATCTCTTTTCTTAGGGTGTTGCAATTTTCCATGAAGAGATCTTTGACTTCCTATGTTAAGTGAATCCCAAGGTATTTCTTTTTCCGCGGTGTTATTGTAAAACGTATTGTTTCTATTGTTTCCCTTTCAGTGTGCTTGTTATATGTGTAGAGGAATGCTATTGACTTTTGAGTATTGATTTTGTATCCTGCTATGCTACTGAATTTCCGTATCAGTCCTAGTATTTTTTTGGTGAAATTTTTGGGGTCTTCCAAGTAAAGTATCATGTTGCCTACAAATAGTGATAATTTAATTTCTTCTTTACCTATTCTTATTCCCTTTATCTCTCCCTCTTTTCTAATGGCTGTTGACAAGGATTTCAAGACTATATTGAATAGGAGGGGTGATAGAGGACATCCTTGTCTTGTGCCTGATTTTAGAGTAAAAGATTTCAGTTTTTCCCCATTTAGGATTACATGAGCTTTTGGGTTGTGTACCTATGTTTATAGCAGTGCAATGTGTGATAGCAAAATCTTGGTAAACAACCAAGATATCCATCATATGAGGAATGGTTGAAAAAGATGTGGTATTTCTATATAATGGAGTATTACTCAGCTATTAAGAATGATAAGTTTGAAGCATTTATACTGAAGTGGATGTCACCAGAACATATACTCATAAGTGAAATAACCCAGACACACATGTGTAAATATCATATAGTCTCCCTAGTATAACAAGGGAAAAGCAGAAATACAAAAGGAAACGTACAACAACTAAATTCAATTGAGTAAGAGAAGGCAAAGTGAATAGCATATGCTGCAGGATACTAATCAGCTTTTCCTCTGGATGGTTAACAACCTAAGTTCACAAGTCAGAGCTGGAGAAATAGAAGAGCCACACAGTCAGCCAAAATTTTGGCCCTAGCCTTTCAAGGTCAGTGAAGACTCAGGACATAGGAGAACCTGTACTGCAACATCATGAAACTCAGTTGAGCTCCAAATTTTCTGAACAAGGAGATTATGGAGCCACAGAGGAAAGAGACTGAAGTTCTATAGTGTGCCTGGGGAGAGTCACATGAAGAGAAAACTTTCTCTCAAACTCTCACAGAGAACAAACTGGTCAAGCATTGGCCATGACTCATCCACATGGATGACACAGACAAAGGATCTACAGAATAATGTACAGGACTATAAGATAAACCCTGAGAGGACTTCACTGACCACATAAGAAATATAAAGTTCATGTGTTGGTGTATAAGTCTTTCTCTATCTAGGTCTTAACCATCCAGCAGAAAAGCATAAAAATGAAGTATACACCTCAGGGCCATAATATTAAGCTGAGATGTAAATGGCTATGGTCGACAACTTCTTTGAATAATTCACTATTGTTGTGGAATGCTGGACTGTGCTGGATTATGCTGTCGAGTTCAAGCATCCAAGTTAGTTGAATGACAATGGAGTGCCCATCTCTGACAGGTGTAGACAAAAGAAGGGGCATAGAAAGCAAGAATCATGATGTGTGTGTATGGACAGTACAGTTGGGATGGATAATGTTATGCTTCTAACATTACATAATCCTATGAGAGGCAAAATCAGCACTAATGGTGGTTGGACAGGATATTATGTCGGCTTCTAGTACTATGGTCATCCACTAGGAAAATAATTATTGAATTTTTGATATAATTCAGGTATAAAAAATAAAATAAGTAAGCAGCTACACTCTTAATTTACTGATAAGAGACATCTGCTAAAATAATACCTGCAAATATAATATCATGCATGCACCTTGTGTGATACCAAAACGCTATGAAAACAGTTTACAGTGTATTAATTTATCAAATCTGTCTTGCTAAAGTGTCTTGAAACTGTCTGATTGATAATTGTACTTCAATAAAATAAAAAATAAATTTAAAAAAAAAACACACACACTGTGGGGAAATAAATGATGTTTACCGAGGGCTGGCCAGATAGCTCAGCAAAATAAAGTGCCCACTCAGGCAGGTGCAGAAGCAGGCAGTTAGATCTCCCTGGTGCGCCCTGCCAGGCTCACCCCTAGGGCAAGCTGAGATAGGGATTGGGACTGGGTGTGGTGGCGCACACCTGGAATACCAGCACTTGGGAAACTGAAAAGTCTGGTCTGTGTAATGAGACCCTGTAAGGTCTGTACTAAGTATATAAAACAACAACAAAAAATTAAAAAATGATACTTAGTTTTATGGTATGGTTTAATAGTTTGCCAACTTTTCCCTGTTCTCTCTATTTCATTCTGACCTATATAACAACTGACAGTGTATGATATTAGAAATTTATTAATCCTGCCTCTCACAATACACTTAATCTAACAGGTTTTATTCCTCATCATGGTTTTAGTAATTCTAAATTTATCAAATATAAGATATTTGGGTTGGGGAGATACCTCAGCAGCATAAGTGCCTGCCTGGCAAGCTCAAGGTCCTGAGTTCAATTCCAGTACCATAAAAAAGATAATTTGTGAAATTCTAGATTTAGTTAGCATGAATAAAGAATCTAGACAGAAATGAGGTAAGCTTATTAAGAGTTTTGAACATCTGTTAATATGTGAAGCACTATTAGTTACAAAGAATGAAAAAATGCTAGATTTAAGGAAACTGGGTGAAATCAGCAGGGTAATTTGGAAAGTTATTGAACTGTGGCTAAAGGCTGGAAGTGATCATGAATAGCAACACAAATGAAGAAAGAAAGAAGTCAGAGTTCGGTGGACAGACCATGAACCAAACCAAAGAGGGTGGGCCACGCAGAGTAGGGTCTTCAGCAAGGCCAAGAAGTAGGCAAGAACCATTATTTGGACAATCAGTACCAACATCTTAGCAGCTTCTTCTTATATGTAATTACTCTCTTCTTTGTTGTCTTTTAAGGAGCCAGCCTCAGTATTTCTGAAGTTCAGAGAGAATGCTGATGTGTGTGTGTGTGTGTGTGTGTGTGTGAGAGAGAGAGAGAGAGAGAGAGAGAGAGAGAGAGAGACAAAAGTCAATGTATTCACTATCCAAACTTTTATTTTCCATGATTCCATAAGCAAGTTTTATTAGCTTGTATAGAAATGATTTTTTTCTCATCTGAAATTGTTTTAACACCTCTATTTCAAAAGTGTTTGGATTACCCTCATAAGGAAGCATGCAAATTTTAGTGTACTAAACTTTTCAAGCTGAAGGTTGGGGTATCCACTGCCCTTTTGGTGGTCGGAGAAAGATTTTTGCTGAAAACATGAAATGCAATGCCACATCAGCTTCCAAGGTCAGCATAAACTCTCCATCCCTGGTCTATTTTCCTACTGTTACAGAGATCTATTTCTTCAAGTTCTTACCTCCTCCTGGAGCTACCTTCCTTTAGTCATAAATTTAATTCTTAGAGCACATTGACTCAAATCAGCTCGAGGATTTCTCAGAAGAGATTCCCCATTTATTCTGGGTTCCTTGCTCTCCCCTATAGCAATTTCATAATGATGAAGTGGCTTTGAGAGCTGGAGAGTTCTGTTCTGGGACATCAGTCTCCCTAGGACCAGTACTTAATACCTACTCTTACAGTCATCACAGCTACTGGGAAACATAGAACCAGTCTTGGATCACCCTGGTACTTCTGTTCCTGGATCCCTTCCAAGAAACTCTTTAGTATCCCCCAGGTCTTTTCTTGAGTTCCTGCCTACTCTACACAATGAAATTCTTCTCCTAAAGTAAATCTCATTCTACTAAACTTTTCAAACAGAATAGCCAGTTCCAGGAGCAACTCTAAGTCCATGAATACGATCTAACATCCCTACAGACCAGAAGTACCCTTACCGTTTGTTGTCACAAATTTTCATTGTTGAGTTCTGGAAACCTGCAGGAACTCTGTAAAGTTATGTTGAACCCCTGTCTTGGCCATTTTCTGGAAATTGTTTGAAGAGCATGATAACCATTGCCTGTCCTTTTTGGTCATAGTGAGCTCTTCCCCAACTTTGTTTCTAGTTCTAGAAGACTATTTATCATCTGTTCCATGTAGCTTCTGCCTTAGTGAAATCCTTACACATCTACATGGGAAATAAATCTTCTGGATGATTTGCATTTTCTGCCAGGTATCTTCTCAAAAAGCACAAAGGCTTGGACTGACAAGATAGCTCAGGCTATCTTGGCAAGCACAGGGACCAGCTCTGCCTCCAGGGCATGCTGAGCCAGTGACTTAATCCAGGCATAGTGGCACACATCTATAATCTCAGCACTGGCGAGGCTGAAAACAAGGATCACCATGAGTCTGAGCTGTGTAGTGAGATCCTGTAAATACACAAATGGAAAAAAAGTGTAAAGACTTTTAGGGACGCATAAAATATATACAACATGAGAGTTCAGTAAGAAAGTTGTATTAGGAAGCTGGAAAAAAAAAATGGTGGAGCCGAGTGTCAGCAACTCATCTTCTCTAGGACCCAAATCCTAGAGTTGAGAAAATATTAGCTTGGAGAGGAATCAGATTTAATGGTGGTTACCTTAGAACTAGAATGAAACTGACAGAACAAAGGAAAATAGAGTTAAGTAATATATAAGAAATAGATCATAGCTCAGAGGGGGAGGAGAGAGATCCCACAGCACCAACAACAGTGGTTGGCTACATGCCAGGCAGTAAGCAAAGTGAAGCTAATAACATTTTTGCTCACATAAAACCAAAGAATTTCTTTGGGCCCAAAAGAATCACCACCAGTTGGAGTCAGCAGGAAAATGAGTAATACTGCTTCCCATGTAGACTTCCATAGTCATCAGTTGGTGAGTGATTTTTGGGACAACTGCCACAGCCACAACTTTAGAGCAAAAGCTGGTGGGGATGCCATTGTAGAGACAGGTGGAGTGTCTGAACATGGGTCCCCCTGAAGCTCCCTGTCCCCAAACTATACTTTATTTTTCCAAGTTCCAGGAATAAATGAGAGAAAGACTATCATAAGACAGAGCTAAAAGGAAGTGGTAGGTGAACACAGACGAGCCTTCTGAGGTGAGAAGTCAGGTTCAGCCTGAGTTACATAGCATTGGAAGCTCATATTGCTGCCATGTTCTCACTGCAGGAAGATCTTTACACCCAAAATCTGGCGGTGGACTGTCACATTAGATTTTTCAGCATGAGCACAGCAATATACTCACAGGCTTTGTGCTCTTCAATCATAGGCTAAGGAAAAGAGCCACACTTCCAAAACAAGTTTCTTTTATTACTATTTGGTTCTAAGTATTTCACTTTTATTTTTTAAATCCTAATTTTTTATTCTTTGCTATTCCTGTCATACATTTCCTTTGAACTTTCATTCTATTATGTTGCCTTTTTTCTTTTATCAGAGAGTCTGTGATTATAAACATACTTGGACCAAATCATTGGTCAGCTATCTTCATAAAACAAAATATTATGAAATTAAAAGACCAAATCAATACAAGTAATCAAAGTAGGGGATTTTGACCCACTTTCACAAAGATATAGATATACTAAACAAAAATTAATAAAAAGGATTCTGGCAGCCTCCTAGATCCCACCCCACTCCTGCAAGCCAGAGCGACCAGCCTGAGACAGTGGGAGACCTCCTGGATCCTGCCCCCAAGCCCTACGAATAAGTGGGAATTTGCACGACTTGCCTGGCTTCCCAGATCAGTGAGTGTGTGGTGAGTCTGAGGGAGAGGCTTTGGCTTCTCCCTGCATGCTCTGCACGATCTAGAGCCTCAGGCCCCAAGACATCCTAGCCAGAAACCTGCCTGAGACACTCCCAGACAGATCTACCTGGCAACTCCCCGGCGCCACTGTCTCCAAGCCCAGCATGGAAGCGAGAACTTTTGGTGACTCTCGTAGTACTTGATCCACTCCCACCCACCCTGGTA
>PVKA01036817.1:6369-21586 GCA_004027165.1 Ctenomys sociabilis
AAAAAAAAAAAAAAAAAAAAAAAAAAAAAAAAAAAAAAAAAAAAAAAAAAAAAAAAAAAAAAAAAAAAAAAAAAAAAAAAAAAAAACAAGGCAAAAGTAAGGGAGGAATACCCAAAAGGTTTCTGACCATAAATGTGCCTGTCTTGGGGCTCCCCGCACCCCGACTCCTATATAGTTGTAGGAAGCCTTTGGGATAGTCTGCGGTGCTGCTGTGTGTGCGGCGAGGTGTTCCTCACACTCTGAGCTAGGACAGCGGAGGGGGGCTGCAGTGAGTTTGAAGTGTAGCGTGTGTGCAGGGATGGGGTTACCAGGCGGTATGAAAGCCAGAGACTAGATGACCACAGGTCACTGGACACCTTTGTTTCGGTCACAAACCAATCACTGTGTACACCTCAAGCACTGCTGGGAATACCTAGCTCACAGGCCTGGTCAACTTGAAAATTCATAGGCTGTATCCCATCTACCTGATTCCTGGTCAATTCTAACCTATGTATGCGCCTTTTGTCTAAACTAATCTCTTCATCGGCCTCTGCTGAACTCTGGACTGGCAGCTCCTTACCAGAGGGAAACCAGTGCTATCCATCAAAGCCTTTCTACTTACTCAGCAACAGTTTCCTTTAAGACAGACTGGGGACTCAACTCATTGATGTGTTAATAGATCTTTCCCACCCTAACATTAAGTTCTTTTAGCCCAAAAGACAAACACAAAGCTTATCTTTGGTGTTGACACAGACTCTCAGCTTGGAGAGCAGGGAGCCTGCAGAGCTCTGGGCCTCCCGCTGCGCAGCTGTGCGCCTGCAAACGGAGCCAGCACAGCCTCCTGTCCTGTGCTGGGAAAGTTCTTTCAGCTGTCTAGCCTGGGTTGTGCTTGCTGTAGCCAATGCTCTCTTTTTTTGTGAGCAATGCCCTCTCCATCCTTAGTTCCCGTATCTCAACCCTCCCCAAGTCCCAAAGCAGCCTGTGCCAGCTGCCTCTTTCCTCCCAGAGGCTCCAGGCTCCATATTGTTTCCAACTACCTTCTCCCCCCACCCCAGGGCTCCCTCAGTCCCAGAGCATCATTAGCTGGATCAGGGGCTAACCAAGAGAATAAATACCCCATCCCAAATAGGCTTCTTGGGCACAGTTCAAGTCAGTTATGTGGAGAAACTACAGACCTCTGCAGACATGGGAGTGGTTCTGAAAAGCTGCCCTTTTGTAGAAAGAAATTTACATCTGCCTACCTTGGTAAGTAGTGGATGTTGCAGAGGTGGAACTGCTTGACAGTCCCCCTTTCTGCCTAGAAAGGGTCTCTTTGGGGTGGAATAAAGGTAAGTAGAAAAGAGATGAGGAAAACTGAAATGCTGAAATTGGACTTTTAATTAAAATTACAGCCACGTGTGACAGTGCGCTCCTATTATCTCAGCACTCAGGAACTAAGATGGGAGAATCATTAATGAGTTGTTCAAGGCCAGCCTGGACCATGAGGCAAGACTCTGTCTCAGATAGATAGATAGATAGATAGATAGATAGATAGATAGATAGATAGATAGATAGATAGATAGATAGATAGATAGATAGATAGATAGATAGATGAGGAAGCAACTTTAGAACACAACCCAGGAAAAATTCCTAAAGACTTCAAAGATACTAAGCCTAGCCTGCAAGCAGAGGTCTGGGCCTGTACCCTCTGCCTGTAAAATGCTCTTCCTCCTTCCAAATCCCATCCTTGGGAAGCTCTGTTAGGAGGACTGGACAGCAGAGCTCAGCTTCAAGCACATGCAAATGGTTTCTATTTTAGCCTAGCCCACCCAGTGGGCAAAGTCAACAGCAACTAGAATATATGCTAAGGGACACCACAAACCCCCATAAACATACCCAGCCTGAAGCTACAAGGCATCTCTTAAAAGCCATGGTCTATTTCTTTGAGTACGTTTAGAATTCTGCCTAAAGGGGCCAGGGATATATAGTTCAGTGGCCCAGCACCTGCCTGGCAAGTGTAAGGTGGTAAGTTCAATTCCTTGTACAAAACAAAAATCTGCCCACTGAATCTCTATCTGCTTCTGCTTGATGAGTCCTGAAAATTCTTTTTCTGTAATGGAAGTCACAGTTCCTGCAACCTACCCAGAGGTTGGAGTGACTCGAAGCTCCCCATCTGCACGCTGGGGACCCCTCAGGCCCTGTCCAGCGACATTTCCACAGCAACAAGAGATTGGAGCTCTGACACCTGGCCCAGACAGAAATGATGACCACAGGTGGCTGTTACCCAGGCGACTTCACGTGCATCACCCAACCTGCTCGGGTCACATGGCCTCTCAGCTCCTTTTGGCCCAGCCACATTTGGTAAGCATGTTTCCCATTGTCAGATTATTTGACAAACTACAATCATCAAATGTACTCTTCCCTCCACTCTAGAAGGAGCCCATTTAAATCCTTCCTATATCTAGCAACATGATCACAAATGGGTCTGGCTAATGACTACAGGACCAAGGTTTGCCCACATTTCCCTCTGTAGCACTATCAGTTTTAAGATCATGGGCGCTGGGCTGGGCTCTCCAGCTTTGTGCACACCAGCCTTCCTGCCCTTCCTGGCAGGGCATGTGGGGAAGGGCTATTCAAGACAGGCTCCAGCCAGAGCCAGTAATAACCCCTGTGAGCCTGAGCCAGCGATGAGATCTGTGCTCTCTGTGATTCTGTGAGGCAAAACTCTTCCCCTTGAGGTCAAATAGAAAAAAATATATATATATAGGTAGAAAGGACACAAGGAAAAAAATCACTATTTTAAGATTGTACTTTCCAGAAAAACTGCAGTTTCGGGACACAACGTTACACAAGGTTATTTCCCTTCTAGGAAACTCACTGCAAAAAATTTTTTTTCCTAAAAGTTTTAAAGGCTAACTAAACCAGCAAGTTGGGCTCTGGGCCCCTTCCTTCCACCTGTAAATTGCACTTCCTCCTCAAGAAAGCCAACTCTTTCAAAGCCAGCTTCAAGCCCAGTCTGCATCTAGCATAGCACACTCTGACATTCTAGGTTGGCACATTCTAGATCAGGCATCTGGAAGACACACACAAGAGCACAGAAATATGCCCACCTCCAGACCATAGTGCCTTCAGGTATCTTTTGTTTCCTCCCTTTAACCAATTTGAGTTTGGCTTCCATCACTAATGACCCAGTTGAATCATAGAGCAGAGCTCTACCTCACAGGCAAAGAAGCCAATGGGAGAGTTGAACAGCTTTAGGCAAGTGAGAAAGCCTCACACTCGTCCACCCAGTGGAAGCATCTCCTGCCAAGAGCCATGGTTCGGGAAGCCTTCCCAGGACGAGCCCCTGAAGTGGCCTCTCCAAACCAAACACAACCAGATATACCAACAGAGGCTTGGGGACAGAGCAGGGTAACATTCGCGCCCCCACCACCAGCCTATCCAAGGGGAAGGCAAGGGCAGCACAAATCTGTCCTCTGAACAAAACAGCAACTTCTCCCTTTCTCTTTGCACGTAGGCCATTCATCTCTCGTGTGGAAAAATCAAGGACTATTCAAGGAAAACATTTGACAAAAAACCAAAACCTTCAAACAAATCCAAAATGTGGGACACTGTACGGAACATCTTTGCCAGGCCTACCTGCTGTTCTATTTAAAGAAATGAGGCATGTGACAACACAGAACAACGAGTGGCCATTAGCAGCAAGTTTACACTGCAATCTAATATGCAGGCCCCATTCAAACTTGGAAACACTTAGGGACATCGGGACAAGAGCTGGACGTTAGGTTGTATTTTTGAATTAATATGATTTTTATGTGTCTGGTGCTGGGGCTCAAGCCGAGGTTATGTACATTATGCAAGGGCTCTACTACTGAGCCCTACCCCCCAACCCACAAATTGTCTTGTATGCGTTAACAGTATTGCACTCATTTCTGAGAATCACCTTATCTGAGGGAGACGCCGAAAACGCGAGGCGTGATGCCTGCAGCTTCCTTTCCTTATTTTACTGCTGTCCTGGAGAGGAGGAATGGAGAGCTGTGGCAAACAGCCGCACTGAGGGAACCCAGGCTATCCTCTAGGTGCTCGGAGTATGATTCTCCTAAGTTTTGTGCAAGCTGGTAATTTTCAAAACCAAAAGGTTTTTTGAAATCCTGTTATTAGCCAGGTGTGGTCGCACTCACCTGCAATCCTAGCGCGTTGGGAAGATCTCAAGTTTGAGCCCAGACTGAGCAATTTATTAAGACTTTGAAAAAAACGGGCTGGAGATATAAGTCATTGTAAAGGCCCTGTACTCAACTCCCAGAACAATAAAAGAAGGAAGGGAGGGAGGGAAGGAGCGAGGAAGAGAAGAGGAGCCAGAAGACCAGCCTATTATTAAACTGGGATTGTACTTCAGTGGTAAGACTTGCCTAGCACATGGAAGGACCAAGGTTCTATCCCCTGCACCACACACACACACACACACACACACACAAATCCATCACCTGCCTCAGATTCTGTACCTACATATGTACGCCTGTGTGAGCCCATCATGTACACATTCACACACACACATGCACATTCTGCAGCACAGCAAGTGAATGTGCAAAGAGAACCACCAGTCAGAAGGCAGCTGACTCGGCTCCCAGCCCAGATCTGTCCTCTCATGACCAGTGCGTCCCTTTCCCAGTGTATCTTCTCAGCTGGGAAGTGAAGGGTGGAGCATCTCTAGACACAGATGCCACGTGTGGGTTTCACGGATGGAGGCACGTGGGATAACAACTGAAGGGCGTGCTATGATGGTCTTCTCTCGGATGGCAGCACGTGTATGTGACAGAAACCATCTCTGAGGACAGAAACCATCAGCTGTGGACCACCCCACTCAACTACTGGAGTCTAGGCCTGTCAGAGTCCCAGTTCTCAGGACTTGACCCTGGGCTTCAGGCAGGCAGCCTATACCCCTGAACAGGCTAGTAGGGATTGTCCAGTTTAACTAGATCTGCAGAGGAGATACCCCTGGGCTCTGAGCTGTGGCTTCCCTAGAAACTTGTGCCTTAAGAATTATGATGAGCTAGGCCTGGTGGCACATGCCTGCAATCCCAGCACTCTGAGAGGCTAAAGGTCAAGCTTGACCCCAACATGGCAACTTAACAACGTAGTGAGTTCCCTGTTTCAAAACCAAAACTTTTAAAAGGACTAGGGAATATAGTTCAATGTGAAGACCCTGGGCTCAAACCCTAGTGCTGCCAAATAAACGAACAAACGAATAGGGATGGAGCATGAAGACCCTGAATTGAACCCCAAGTACGGGGGTGAGTGGGGAAAGGGCTGTGCCGGGATGAAGAGGCAGGGCCAACCCTGCTATGAATGGCGTGTGCTCAGTCCCCAGACCAACTTCCCAGCCACTTCTGATCAGGAAAGCTCCCTGGACACCCAGGGTCTTGCGGAAAAGGTGAAGTTGATGATATCCTCCATCATGGAGCGTCCTGCAAAGGTTTCGGGCAGTGTGTGAACTTCAGGGGCCGGGAGCCACCTGACTCCCAAAGGACCAAGCTTGTCTGAAGGCAGCAGCGCCCAGCCTCAGAAGTGCAGCGGGCACAAAGCCAGGGAGATACAATCGCAGCAGTGGCAGGAGGTTTCACCTAAGAGAGGAGCAGCGGGTACGTTCTTACGAGTGGTGGGCACAGGACGTGGGGGGCCACTTAGCGGTCTGCAAAGGTGGCACAAGGGTGGGAGAACACTAGAAACAGTCACTCAGAGGAGAAACGGGTAAGGAGGGTGTGGTCTCCCCCTAAACTGGCCACGACGCAGTGGTAGGAAGGAGGGGGCTACGCCAGAACGTACGGGCACCTATGGCTTCTTAAGATGCCCAGAGAACATAAATTTTTTTAATAGATTAAAAAAATATGTACCAAACTCTGAACAGCAGTTACCCTTGGGAGGAGAGGGAGGAATGGGCACTGCTGGCTGCAGATTTTATCTTTAATGTTCTGATCCTTTTAAAGGAAAATGTATTTTTATTTTATGTTGCTTACTGGGAAAAAAGTTCTAAACCATCTTGTCCAGTCTGATTTCTGGTGTGCTTGCCAAGCAGACACTTATGTCACTAAGCTATAGGCCCAGCCCACCCCCAGTTTGATTTCTTTCTTTTCTTTCTCTCTTTCTTTCTTTTTTTTTTTTTTAAGTGCAGGGCCTACAGAGTCTCACTGTGTAGATCAGACTCATAGTGATTCTCCTGTTTTCAGCCTCCCAAGCACTGGGATTACAGGTGCATGCCACCAGGCCGAGGCTCAATCCCCAGTCTCAGTGTGCCCCGGGACGGGGCCAGCATGGCAGGCTAGGGATTAAACCCCAGGCCCCTCTGTCTGCCTAAACAGGTGCTTTAATCTGCTGAGCTATCTGGCAGGCCCTCTCAGTTTGATTTCTAGGTCATGAGGTCAAGAGATCCTCCTGCCTTGGCTTGCCAAGTGTCTAGGATTACAATTTTAAGCTACCCAACCCCGCAAGAAAAATATATTTACATCTTACATGTGTAAAGTTCCTATGATTGCTCCCATTTTACAGATGAAAAATCACAGAAAGTCTTTTGTAACGTATTTAGTACAGCGTGTACAGGGTCTCACTACACAGATTGGACTCATAGTGATCCTCCTGTTTTCAGCCCTGGGATTACAGGCGTGTGCCACCATGCTCAGCCTCAATCATCCTCTCCGAGTGCCCCAGGGGTGAGGCCAGCCCAGCACACAAGAGGTCGAACCCGGGTCACTGAACTATCTGACTGGCCCCAAAGAAAGTTTAAACCAGTGGTGGTGAAACTATGGCATGCATGGGCTTTTTGTTTCGCTGAAAGCTCTTAAAGGTTCATTGCTGGTCTAAACTGGTCCCCAGGGTCCCATAGTAAGGGACCCTGCTCCCAGCGGGAGGTTTTAAGAGACCAAACACTGACCTTTAGGCAAACAAAATACATTGGATTATTTAAAAGCTTCTAAGCAGGGCAGATCTCACACTAAGTATCTTTTACAATAAAATGAAATACGTATATTTGTTGACTTTGGATGGGGCTATAGCCCAGTAAACCCATTGTAAGTTGAAAATATAATAAGCTGAAAATGCCTCAGATACATCAAAGGTACTGCATATCCTACCTTAGCGACACACACACTTAGAGTGGTGGTTGTTTCCTCCTGAGCTCCCAAGGCTCACAGGGAGCTTTAGTTCACTGCCTGAGAATATCATAGGGCACATGGTAGCCAGGGAAAAGACTGAAGTTCAAAATTCATTCGTTCATTCAGTCATTCATTATTCATGCTACTGGATACTAAACCTGGGCCCTTTATACTGAGCTACATCTCCAGTCCCTTTTTAGAAAAAAAAAAAAAAAACATGATTCTGAGATAAGGTTTTTGCTAAGTTGCTAAATTTGGCCAGACTAGGTTTGAATTTGTGATTCTCCCCCGCCCTCAGTCTTTCAGAGTGCCAGGATTACAGGTATACACCACCATGCCCAGCTCAAAATTCAGAGTACAGTTTGTGCTAAATTCATGTTGCCTGCAAACCACCATAAAGTTGAAAAAACTTTCTGTCTTTATTTGGTACAGGATCTTGCTACACAGCTAGGACTCACTGTGATCCTCCTGTCTTAGCCTCTCCAGTGCTCGGATTACAGGTGTGTGCCACTACACCCAATTTCGGTGGCCAGCTATGCATGGGGCCAGCATGGCATACAACACTGGGGCTCAAACCTGAGTCTTTGCACTTGCCAGACAGGCACTTAGACCACTGAGCTATCTCCCCAGCCCAAAAAAATCTTTTTTCTTTTTTTAAAGTCAAATCACCATAAATGGGGACCACCTAGGCCATAAACTTTTATTTTAAAGTAAAAAGAGTGAAATGAAAGGAAGCAAGCTCTTAATCACTGTGCTACACACAGACCAAAGCCACAGCCCTCAAGCTGCAGCTGTAACCCTGATGAGTGACAGGAGGACTCTGGCCAGGCCAGTCAGTCTCCACCAACAAATAACTCAGAGTGCAGAGATGGCAGAACATAAGCCTAGCGTGTGCAAGGGTCTCAATGCAACACACACTCATACACACACACACACACACACACACACACAGGTCAAAGTGCACAGAGCAGGACAGAAGCTTTAAATTTGCCAACCAAAATGACCCTTTCGCATTGGTGTCTAGCGAGCTCTAAGGCTGTTTTATGCTCTCCGTTTGGCCCCTCAGTTCAAGCCCTGGTTGCCACTGCCAGGGACAACAAGAAGCCGGGAATGCTTGCTGGAGGTGCAAGAGGTGAACTGGCAGACACTGGGAGGTGAGCCAGGAGCCCTGCAGGAGGCGCTCATGAACATTGCTTGCTTTTGGGGTCACAACTCCAGCCCTGGCCTTTCAGGGAGAATTGAAGCCACCAAGAAGAGGGACAAGCACTGCGTTAGGAAGCAGTTCCTTTGTCACTTGCCTAGCATGTACCACAAGGCCATGGGTTCAATGCTCAGCACTGAAAAGGAAAAAGAGAGACCCTTTCTGACCCTAATTCTCCACCTACTCACCTGAGCCACATTATGAAGGCAAATAATTATCTTTAAGACAAGAGCCGGGCTAGGGAGATGGCTCAGTAGAATAAGCACTTCCCTGGAAAGCACAGGGGCCTGAGTTCAATCCCCAGTTCCGCCAAAAACAGAAAAGACAAGAGCGGCTTCCCCGTGGAACCATTGGAGAAGAAGGAGCGAACACTCAGCAAGCAGGATGGTAAAGCAAAGGCAGCCAGAAAGGAATTCACAAACAGGGAGGTAAGCAAAGAAACACTGAAAACAAGACCCCGTGAGGAAAACAGAAATCAGGAAACTACGACCCGTTCTTCTGCTCAGAAGGGGCCTCCACCCCAGTCACTCCCACAGAGGGCGGGCCTGGGGTGAGCTCAGGCCCCCAGGTACAAATCCATGGCTAAGGCCTTTGCAAGTCCACTTGCCTTCCTGGCCTCGAGAGGCCATGTTGGGCCAACAGTGCCACCTGCTGGCCTAATGGAGAACTGTCAGTGCTCCCAGCTGCCCATCAGCAGGGCAGCCTGTACACCTTCACACCTGCTCCCACTCCATGGCCTTTGGATGTGTTGTTCCCACTGCCAGAGATGCTCCTCCTCCAGATAACATCACAGCCAGCTCCTCTGCCTTCCATCCCTCTTTTGTTTTAAGACAAGGTTTCACTATCCCATTCAAGCTGGCCTTAAACTCCCTCTGTACCCTAGGCTGGCCTCAAATTCATAGCAATCCTCCTGCCTCAGCCTCCCGAGTGCTAAAATTTAGGTGTGTGCCACTCAGCTGGACTCAAATGTGGCTTCTATGGAGAAGCTGTTCCTGACTGGGCTCCTGAAGAATACCCCCTTCACCACCATGACTCCACCCTCCACCCTCTGTTCTAGTCCCTTCCCAGGACTGGAGATTATCTGAAAAAACCCTGGACATTTTATTTTCTTCCCATCTTCCTTGCACCACTAAAACACACCAAGAGGCCAGACAGGGTCTGATGTCCTCTTCTCTACAACTCGAACTCAAAACAGGTTCTGGCAATGAGCCTTGCTAGATGGATGATTTGCACTCATCCAGCTGAGCTCTCCTGAGCTCCAGAACCCACCTTCAAACTCCACATGGGTGAAGCCACAGCACTTGGAGCTCACCACGGTGAAAAGCAACAGGGTTACCTTCCTCTGCTGACCAGGCTTCTCTCCATATGACCCACACAACAACCTCGAAGATCCCGGGCTGGGAAGCCCTACTACATGAGTCCCCTTTGTTGTGCACCTAGACCAGGACCTCAAAACCCACGTGCACCCATCTGATCCCAGCCTGCCTTGGGGTTCGGCCCCAGCCCACCTCAGCAACACAGCACTCTGTCCTGCCTCCCTAGTCCAACCCCAGGGCTCCCGAGGCTACCTCCCAACTCACCAAGAAGGCTGGTCCAATGGCAGTGGGTTATCAGAACTTGTTAACATTAGTGTCACCAAATCACCAGGAAGGCAGGTGGCTCCTACTCCACTCTTCTAGGTACCTGTCACCTCTCAGCACCCCTGGGCACCTGCTTCTTCTTTTTTTGTTGTTGTTGGTGGAACCGGGGATTGAACTCAGGCCCTTGCACTTGCCAGGGAAGCACTTATTCCACTGAGCCATCTCCCCAGCCCCGGCACCTGCTTCTGAGATGTCTCCTGCAAGATCTTCCTAGTTGCTGATGCCTGGCTCACTGTTTCCCAAACAATTCAGCGTATTTCACCACCCCAGTCTTCATCCCTGCCATCCCCTTCTCTGAAATGTTCCCTCATCTCTCCCTTCCTAGAGCTTCCCTTGCCACCTTCAAGTGCCACCTCCTTCAGGAAGCCTGCCTGATTCCACTAGGAAAAGTCCCCCCGAGCCTTCCTTCTCCATGGGTGCCGCTGAGTGCTTTGGGGGTGACTGCCTGTCTCCTCCATAGATTTCAAGTCCTTCAGGTGCAAGAACCAGACCCCACGCCCACCCGGCCACTCTGTCTTCACTAACAGTCACGGTCATGGTCACAGACTACTGTGGAGCATGCTAGGTCCTTTGAACACATTAGGTCATCTCATCTTTCCCTCTTCCTGTTCAAACTGTGAACCAAAACTGACCCTGCTGTGACAGGTGCAAAAATGCCACTGATAAGAAATCCCACTGACACATAAAATTTCTTTGGTACCACAAATTGAACTCAAAGCCTCAAACAGGCTAAGCAGGCGTGATGCTGAGCTACATCCCTGGCCCTGATAGGCCTATATTTAAAGGGGAAGGTGTCACACACCTGTAATACTAGCTATCCAGGAGGCTGAGGCAGGACAATTGCCAATTCCAGGCCAGCCTGGGCAACTTATCGAGGTTCTGTCTGAAAATAAAATTTAGGGATTGAGGACATAACTCAGTGGCAGAGTACTTGCCTAGACTGTGCAAGGTTCTGGGTTTCATTCCCAGCACTAAATAAATAAATAACAATAAATACCCTTCAAATGGGCTAAGGATGTTACTCACTGGTGGACCACATGCCTAGCATGGCAAGCGCAACCCTGACCCCCCCTCAGCACCACAAGGAATATTATATAATTAGTAAATAACTAAAACAGAAGGTGGTGTGACAAGCTTTCGGTGAAACTGGATATAGTATTAGGCATCCCTCAGAGGTGTTCCATTCAGAACCACAAGCATCTCCACCTGCCTGCTTTGCCTATTCCTCTTCCTCTTCTCTGTCCAAAGCTATTTCTGTTCAGCCAAAAAAAAAAAAAAAAGGGCAAACAGTACCCTATTTCCTGTTCAATTCTGTTGTTTCCCCATTCTGTTTCTCAGAAATTGATCGGTGATGTTTTTGCACCCTTTCTAGCTGCTGTGTTGCTTACGGGGCACCCTCACTGACCCTGATCCCATGGGTATGTGAGCGGAGAGCCGGGGGCAACTGGCCTAGAGAGCAGTGTGCAGGGCACAGCCACTGAGAGGGTACAGACGGCCAACACTATTTCATCTGCCCCCAGGCCCCTCCACCACAGACGCCATAGGACATACATCATGATTTTGGTGGACTACGAGTGGCTTGTGAGACACAAAGGAAAGGAAAAAAGCAAAATAGTTTCAGCAGAGTTAGAACCTTAACAGTTTGTTCTGGATTTTTTTTTTTTTTCAGTACCAGGGATTGAACTTGGGACCTTGTGCTTACCAGGCAGGTACTTATACCTGCTGAGCTATCTCCCCGTCCTCTAGTAGTTTCTCTTTCTCGGGCACTTATAAATTCCCAAGCCCACACCATGGGGCAGAGTGTGTGGCAAGGCCCCAGAACAAGAGTGCCAGCTCACTTCAAGGAACGGGGCCAACAGTAGGACATCAAAACCACTAAGATATTAGGAGACATACATCCTCTCTGAACGCAGCCTTCCTGGTCTCAAGACTGGAAACTGACAAGGTCCCATGGAGAAGTGAGGTTCCCACAACTCCAAGAAAATAGGATTTGGACAGTAGCACTTGAAAATTTTTGGGTCCAGTGTAAGGAAGATATCAGGAGTGAGATTCTGGGAGCCACCACCTCCCATCTGTACACTACACACCTTGCCCCCACACATTACATTTGTAGCATTTTACATCTTACCCGGGGATTTCCTGCATGTCTGTGATTCACCCCCTCCTCAGGAGAGTAGCAATCACTGCTTACACTCCCTCATATCAGCACCCAGCCCCAGAGGGACCAGCAGCCTTGATGTGCACATCTGTGCGTGTGTAGAACACAACCCTGGCCTTCACACCTGAAAGAGTCTGTGATCACATGCCCTGCCCAGTGATGCCGGATCCAAGTAGCAGAATGAGACGCCCCAGGGATGCAGACAACCCCGGGGAGATCCATCCCAGCTCCATCCCACACCAGCCAGGTCGCTTCATGGCACAGCGTCAGGCCTTAGAGCACACCTCCAGGCCTTGGTTTCCTACACGTTTGCTTGTTTTTTTTTTAATTTTAGGGAAGGGTCTATAGGGTGTTCAGAGTCTCGATACTAGAAGAGACGCATAGCGATCCTCCCAAGAGCTGGGATTACAGGCATGAACCACCACACCCAGTCTCCACTGTGTCTCAGTATTCCCTGGGAGCAGCGCTGGCACTGCAGGCCCAGGGATCAAACTCCCAGCCCCTGTGCCTGCTTGCAGGTGCTTTAATCCACTGAGCTATTTGGCAGGCCCTCTACATGTTAAAGTGAGAGGAACAGGGGCTCCTGATCCTGTTCCCATTCTTCCTCCCAGGACTAGTCCTGTTCTTCCTAGAATGAGAATGGAATGAGGGAACATAACAAGTATGAGGCAACTGCAGCTATTTTTATCACTGCCATAATGGAATGCGGCACTGGCCATGTTCGGGCTTTTGAGGGACTGTTTCTGAAAGTGAAGGTGCCTCTGTGTGTGTGCCCCTGAGTAACCTTGTGTGCAGGTACATGAGTGTGAGTGTGTGTGTGTGTGTGTGTGTGTGTGCACAAAGAAGACACCAAGGCCCAGGACCCATTATGCGTGAACTGGCTGTCAGCCACAGGATCAGGGACCCCTTCAGGAGACAGCTCCTCTGCTCCTCCTCTCCCGCCCAAGGATGCAGAGGCTGTGTGTGGCGAGCACCCAGCTGCCAGACACCAGCATATGGCCAACTCCCTGGCACCACCTAGTGGCACTGAATTTGTGCAGCTCAGACACCTGCAGTGTTCTACAGCAAGTCACAAGTCACAGACCAGGACAAATCTCTGGGTCTGTCCAGCCCTGGAAGTCCTCCATGGAGAGTCTGGCTTTCAGTCTCAACTGAACTGGTCCAACAGAAGCTTCTGTGATGAGAGATATGTTCTGTATCCATTCTGCCCGATACAGGAGCCTCTGACTGCCTGTGATTACTGAGCACTTCAAGTGTGACTACTGCAACTGAGGAAATTTTAATTGTGCTTAATTAACTTCATTTAAATTGCCACTCAAGGGCCGGCGGTATAGCTCAGCGGACTAAGCGCTTGCTTAGGTAAGCGCAGGAACCAGTGTTCGATCCTTGGTTCCCCAAGCCGCGCCGGCCCCGCCTTCGGGTGCGCTGAGCCTGCGATGCAATCCGGGCGTGGTGGCGCGCGCCTGTAATCCCAGCACATGGGAGGCAAAAAGCAGGAAGATCACTATGAATGTGGGTTGCATGCATAGTGAGACCCTGCACCAAAAAAAAAAAAAAAGAAAAGAAAAAATAAATAAATAAATAAATTGCCACTCATAATCAGTGGCTGACATACTGGACAGCATTAGTCTAAAGATTAGTTAGGGGCTGGTGAGATGGCTCAGTGAAATAAATGCTTCCCTGGCAAGTACAAGGGTCTAAGCTCAATCCCTCCCCGCCAAAAAAAAAGATTAGTTAAAGGGCCAGCAGGATAGCTCAGCAGAATAAGCGCCTGCTTAGGCAAGCACAGGGACCAGGGTTCAATCCCCGGCACCACATGCTGAGCCAGCCATGGAGACCAGATGGTGGTACACGCCTATAATTCCAGCACTGGGGTGGGGGTGGGGTCTGAAACAGGAGGATCACTGCAAGTAAGAGCTGCAGTGTGAGACCCTGTAACAGCCAAATACATTTTAAAAAATAATAAAAAAAAATAAAGATTAGTTGAGTAGTAGATTCCAGTTATGCCTCAAGCTAGATGGACCAACCCCTAGGCCTCTCAGTTTACAGGAACCAAGAAGCCCTCTTTTTACTTACACTGGTTTGAATTGGGTTCTGGCAACTTCCACAAAAAAGTTACTGACCAGCCAGATCCTCCTGCAAATGCAAACCTCAGAGAAGAACGTAGGAGGCAATGGACATCCACTGCTAAGGGATAAGAGGGACCAGGCCTTTGGGGTTACCACCAGGTCCCCAGCAGTGCACCATTTTCCTAGAATGAAACTCCACTTCTAGAAGAACAAGTATCCGACAGGACTGAAAGCTACCAATAACATTTCTATGACTTTTGTACAGACACAAGCACAGGAAATAGGCTGCTCAGATCCTAGATTACGGGTTACCTGACCTTAAGCAGGCGACAACCTCTGTAATCCTCATTTCCCCATCTACAAAATATGGATGGGAGCAAATATTACACAAACACAGGTGAGACTCGAGATGGTACACGTGAAGGCACTCCACACCACTCAGCTGCACAGGAAGCACTCATGCTGGACAAACTCATTATTATCCCCAGTTTTTACAATCTAAAAAAAAAAAAAAAAAAATCTTGATTAATGTAACAGTTATCCAGGTCACCCAGATGCCATGCTGAGAAATACTTCTTTCCTCCCCCCTTTCCAAAATGAGATCGACCTCCATATTTTGCAAGTCCTACGTTGTAGCACCTGGCACCAATCTGTCTGTTTGCGCCCTACACTGAGAGCCACCTTCATCTCCCTCTTCAGCAGCTGCTGGCCCCTGTGCACCTGCACCTAACAGGATTCCACCGAGTCACCCCGGTCGCCATGGTGACTTTCCTGAAAAAATTCTAATGGAGCTGCTGTACAGCCCCACCCCAAACCTCCAACCAAGGCTTCAAACTTTTCAGCTGAGTAATAGCTGAGTCATTTGTAGGCATCTTGAAACCAGAATGCTAAGTGAAACAGACACGGAAGGTTGCATGCCCCGTGGTTTCTGTAACGTGAGAGAGCCGAAATATAAATAAGTCTACAGAGTAAAATTAAGGAGCTGTGCTAGGCAACAAGGAAGCCGAGAGTGGAGATGGGAAGGAGAGCTGGGAAAGAGGGAGAAG